>DWON01004544.1:0-16105 GCA_018251015.1 Phocides pigmalion okeechobee | reverse complement strand
GAAAGTTCCGTCAAAATAGGTCTAGCGGTTCCGAGGGTTAGCCGAAACAAACAGCCAGACATAGAAAAATTGTAAAAGACCCAGTTATTTTAATATTACAAACGGACACTCCAATTTTATTTATTTGTTACACGGAATTGGCGATCGACGCTTGGCAGGCCGAGAAGTAACATTGTAAGGGCACATCTGATACGAATATAATGAATAATAAAATAATTCCAGCTTCACATACCAAGTGATACTGTCCCACGTGGAGATCCCGGAGGACATGATCCACCCCACGGAGGACATGACCGTGGTGGACGCGGACGAGCCGCCCGTGCTGACCACGGTGCTGAGCAGGGAGCCGTACCCGCTGTACGTGGGCGTGCGCGCCGTCAGCAAGGACGGCTACTACAGCGACCTCAGTGAAGTGGAAACCGTCGACATGAAGGGTGAGTGGGACTATATAATCATTTCGGTTCGTAAGGATGACTTTTGCTTTCACTTTCACAAAGCTGCTTTATTCGGTGAGCATAGCCAAATGCACGCTATCTATATGGAATGTCGATATTATGATAATCGATATAAGAGAGATATAAGATGATCGTTGGCTTGTTTACACTTAACAAACCCGTGATAATGTGTTGAATCGCATCAAAAGCGACATGCATCAGTATCATAATGGTGGGTTTAAGGGGCGGGGAAACGGCGACAGATATACATATGACAAAAATGTCAATGCCTCAGTAATGTGTTGTGACTCAAATTTTTATACATAACATCTGTGATTATAAGTTATTTTGCTATAGCCTTGTCTATCGAGTGTTAACGAATTGAAATTTTTTTTTGAAAAATAATCATAATATTGATAAAATCATTCGAGAGCGTTGTGGTATTATCGATAGTATCAATTGAACAACGCATGCAAGATTCTATTCTTACTATCAATACTATGTGATGTTATCCATAATATCGATAGTATCGATTTTTAACTTATACTGTTGCCAATACTATCAATCTCATTGAAAATATAGAATACTATTAATCATTCTATTCATATCCTGACTAGTTTTCAATGTCATACCGTGATATCGACAGTTTGTCAATAATTAGACAACGTCGTGCATGTAACATATCGTAGCCCCATGTAAGTAACGTGTACGGGTGGTGCGCAGACTCCGGGGAGCAGCGCTCGCCGCTGCGCGCCGTGCACTCGGTGCTGTGGTGGGTGGGCGGCGCCACGCTGCTGTGCGTGGGGCTGGTGGTGGCCATGCTGGTGCACCTATCGTTCAAGCGGCGCCTGGCGCGCGCGCTGCTGCTGCCGCACACGCCGCGCTACGACAGCCGCCGCGGACAGGCCACCATCGACCACGGTCAGTTCACACTTGTTTTGCAATCATGGCGCGAATATTCCGTGAGGTGGAGGCTGTACCGTCTCACCGGAAAACATTCTGTTTTGTGTTTGAATTTTTTTATATATGAGAAAAAGAAACAGAATATGTAGGACATTTGATGTTAAATAGTACCTACATCCACATACATTCTCCAACAGAACTGAAATTGTATCTGAACTCGTACGTAAATGCATTGCTACTCAAGAGACTAAGATGGTCGTCTCGTTTCTAAGTATAGCCGGCATGGAAATCAATCTTTTCTCTCGTATGGGTGTTCTAACTGAATAAATCACATATGCGTTGCTGCAGTTGAAGACTAAAAAGGTTACATAAAACACAACATTTGCTTTACATAACAAGTAAGGCAACCAACCGTACCTCCCCCGGCTAATTATATAATTTCAAACATATACTATTCTGTATAGTCTCATTAAGATCTTCGACTTTTATTATGAAAAATATTTTTAATCAGATTTAAAAAAATCATCAGAAATGAACATTTTATATTAAGACTTGTATCTTTTTAATTTGTTTCTGAATAAAACAGCAGTTCAGGTTGCTATAAATTTAATAAAAGTATAAAAATAATACGTCAAGTCATTCAAATATAATAAGTGTTGCCAGTAAAAGTGCCCTGAATTTTGTGACTAATTATATTGTCAAACACACTAGATACTTAATTCTAAAAGAAATTTAATACTAATTTATTGTTCTAGATGATGACGACGTTCCGCCGATTCAAGGGTTCTCCGACGACGAGCCGCTTGTGATCGCGTGAACCTGCAACATGTAACATGTAATCTACGACATGTAAAATGTTACAGTAACATTAGACATGTGACGGGTTACTGTAACATGCGACATGTGTACAACGACGTGCATCGTGTAACCAGCAACATGTGATTTAACCGTGATCTTGTCATAACCTAGTATTTTTGTATTTATTTTGTTTATAATCGCCATTTAGCGAATTATTCTCTATTAAGTTTTTCGTATTCACGTTTTTTAATTTGTATACCGTGGTTGTCGATGACAATACTTTTTGAAAGTATTAAAAAAAATAGCTAAATTGATGGAATTAACTAAAAATATTAATAAATTGTACGTTATAAGATTTTTAGTTTAAGTACGTAAATTATTGAAAACATTTCACTTTCTTTTAAATATACGAGCATTTAAAGAGATATGGACGCGGGAACGCTGATGCTAGAGTTGTTGAGAAAATCAAGGTTTGTTTTAGGGTATAGTAATTTAATTGGTTACTAGTTTTTAAAATTCTTAACGCAAGCGGCCGTTAAGTTCTTATCTATTAACTGGAAAGGTGTAGTTCCACCACACATGCGCAGTGACAATCTGTGTTTAGGAGTGGTACACGTCATACGATAACATATAGAACTTTTTCCTGTTTGAGGCTGCATGTGGATGGATCTGCACACTCGTTTGCTACTCTTATAACATAAAAAATCTCGTAGAAATTCATAAATGGAATAATTATCAAAAATATTATTGAAAATACTGTAGTCTGTGACATGAGCATCAGCATTGGCCGGTTATTGTGAATAAATATATAATAAACCTGGATATTATAATTGATAAATTTATTTTTGAGTTTGTTTATTTTTTTGAAAAATAAAAGTGAAATGTTAAATAAACGGGCTGTAATTGTAAGACTTGTTAATTATGAAAGTAAAGACATTTAATTTTTCTATTGCCAATTCATTTTTTAGAATAGATATAATTATGTTTGATCATAATTAATCTCAATCAAATATAAGTTCGACACCAAAGATCCTTGTATAAACGTTAGTACAATGTATGTAATATTTGTTGTAAATCGTGTTGAACTGTTATAAATGTAATCATGTTTCACGTAGTAGATCTTGACATTCCCGATATGATATCTTGAGTAGTTTAATTGTTTAGTTCCTATATAAAAAAATGTAGTTCTGTGTTATCTTAAATTGTCGGTAGGCCTTTTGTGAAGTAATTATATACAGGTTCAAAAATTGGCGGACGGAATGGAAACATGTGGCAAATCTAATTTAATTAAATCACAAGGAGGCTGAACAAATATGAAAATATAATTATTAAATTCTAATAAATATTCTACGAAATGAAAATTGTTGTTTTATTTTAATCCGTGATATATTTTTTTCATTTTAAATATGATTAGATTATTTAGAAAAAAAACTATGCTTACGTATTGGCCGAAATTATAACAATATGATATATTTACACCCTCGGGGTAGTTAAACCTATGTCCTGAAAATCTTCATTTCGAGAAGAAATTCTTGCTCAATGGTACAACAATATGATAGTGATGAAGTGAAAAACGCTATATCCCGTTATTCTCCATATTAAGGTACATAGATTTTTTATTTAAAACGTTGACTGCTATGCGATATATTACATCGAGTCAGCGGTGAAGAACGCGGCATTAAACTGGAGTTGTTTTCTCTAGACTGGACTAAACTGTTTTCTCCAGTCGTATTTTTAGCATCCGTGTAGCATTTACGAATACACAAACGTTTCCGCCCGCAGTTTTGTAGCGCCGACGTAAACACGGCACTTGTGTTCGCCCGTAATCCATACAGATTTGTATGTATGTACACAACATTTATGTGCAAGCCCCAAGCGCGTTACGTCGCGTAAAACAGCAGTCGTGTGTCCCACACAGAACATGTTAGGCAGAATGCACTTACTATTACCATACTATGGTTTATCTCGTAACGTATTATGTGTTGTACTGGTTACAATTATTATATTTTACGAACATATCAACGTATTGGTATTTTCTCCTATAAGCCACCCGCCTTACAAAACCATGATGTAGCAATCTTTATGCTATGGTTGGAAAAGTATAAATGTAGGATTATATACACTTATAAGGGAGACGATCTTACTCAGGTGTAGCAACGGATCTGTTTAATGTTGGACATGAATGCACTTATGCTGAAAAATCTTTTATGACTTAGCGAGTACGTTCGTTCAATATCCTTCTATTATAAAATTAATAATCCTTGTCGTGTCACTAAGAATAAAAATGTAATCGGTAATCGAGAATTAAGCCGTTGAATATTTGCACTTACTAAGACCATCAATCTATTGAATCTGCAAAGTTGCCATGTTCCTTGTGACCCATTCTTGAATCGGTAGTAAGACTATGACATCATCGCGCCACACTGCAACCCCCACTGCTGACCAGCGATCATTCCTCTTGCACAGTAATGGACCACCTATACCGGTCTGAAATTGATTTATAATTTAACACGTTCATTATAAAAAATTATGAACGGTTATAGAATCCTAAGTGGCTGGACCCCGGAAGCTATTTTCAATTAACTTGATTCGATTACGATCTTTACATTTTTTTATGACGGCTTGTTATGGTACTTCAGTTTGCGCGGTTATCGTATATGTACGTGCAAGGTATGGACCGAATTTCTTGGTGAGTTTTTTCCTGTATGTTATGACACGGGGCTATTCGATAGACGACAGTGATTACGTTTTTATCAGGTGGCTCATCTGTCAGTTCGTTCATGTAAACGCCACGTGCTGTTGGTTTGAAACTGACAATTTCCAGTTCTAACTAATTTACCGAAGCATCGCTGTGATTGAATTCAGGTAGGACTTAAAAAAATTAGGAATTGATTACGGATAGACGGTAAATGTTTTTAATACAAGTTTAGTGCGTGCTTTTAGTCCCTTTTTTATTATTTGTTGCTTTTGTTTACGGTATGTACTATAATAATAATTATATTACGTTTATTCTATAAATAATAAATAAATAATGTTGAAAAATTATGTTATGTACTTCACACTAATTTCTTTATTTCGTATGTTAATGGCATCTACAATGCTAAGTTAAATTGGTCAGCGTTTTTAGTTTACTAAAAACTCTACAAAACTTTAAAACGTTTTACAGCTATCATAACTTCGTATTTGTTTTATTTATGTTAGTGCAGGTTTGCGCACTCTCGTTTTACTTTTTATGACGTTCTTACGGTCCCACAATACCGTCAGTCGGTACGGCAAAGTTTACCCGAAGTAGCTCTCAGTATGACCTGACGTTCGAATTTTTAAACTTTTTCTTAAGTATAGAACTTTTTACTTACAACTGTTCCCTTTGACTTCACGGCGGCACACAGCGCGTCCACTTTGAGTTTTGAGAGGCGCTTGTTGCAGTTTTGAGAGGTGAGTACAGACGCCCGTTGCCAATGCAAGTCCGAGAGCATCTCTGAAAAAATTATTATACTTCCTTACATCGTATTTGAAGTAGTATCGAGTTAAAGTTAAAGAAAATATTTTATATTCTCTTTATATTCATTTTCAACTGAAAAGTTGTTGTGCTTCAGCATTGAAAACTTTGGTAAATTGTAGCAGATCTCATCGACAACGATTGAAAGATGTTTAAGTCACTCTGAGCTTATTAAAATATAATTATAATTTATTTGCATAATTGGTGATAGGATCATGTGTAGTACGACCGGAGTTCGTACCTATAGTACAAACACTATGAACAATTCTTGTATTTGGTTGGACACGAATGTAAAATATACGAAACTTATTTTACAAAGTTTGTTTTCTTTATTGCCTTGATACTTTCATGGTTACTTGTTATATATTATTTGTTTAGTTACTATAATAAACACATTACATTATTAATTGGAAGAGATAAGTAAAATGTAATAAGACTACTGAATAGTTTCCAGTTCATACACATATGTAGGTGTTTAAACCCTTCTATATGCAAACAAAGTACGACCTAAAAACTAAACGTGTAAAATATTACTATGTTGTGTTATCAGCAAACATTCGCCGTTCATTGTACTGATGCCACTTATTCTCAATAGCCTTTGTTCAAAATTTAGTGCACGCAATATTTAATGGGTCCCTACATGCGTAATATGCATAATATCCTGTATAACAGTGCCTACATCTCATAATAGTGGACATCACGTAGTCGCTGTTCAAGGTCTACGGACAACGATGACTGAAAATTGACGGTTAAGGCTTTTCCTTGCTTTGTAGTATCAGATAAACCGTTGTTATTGTTATTATCAGTTACACTGGCGATAAACCTTGTCCGTGGCTTATCTATAAGCTGATTAAGCTTCCTGTTGTATTACATTTATAAACATGGTAGGAAAGTGTATTGTAAATATATTGCACCACACTTTATGGCTGCTATGAACATTGTGTGAGTATAAATTTATTGTTTACATAAAGAATGTAATCTCAAAAAGCGGCTTTCGTATCTGTTATTTGCTCCGGGGCATTGGGACCTGGGAGAGTATGCATGCGTTTTTTATATGTAGTAGGAAATGAGTATGCGCTTGACATGTTTGTAAGTGGTAACTGTCACCTCAGTAATTTAAAATAAAATACACCCGCTCCTTTCGTTACCTTCTAATTTACACCAAAATATTACGTCAGTGCGCGTAATATTATATATTAAAAAGTTTGACGCGGACTGAAATCATTCTGAAGTTTGCCTTGTATTTTTCGTATGTATATCTATATGGTACGTCGATTATTCTGAGACTTGTGGAGCGATATTTTATTCGTCAACTAATTTAATTTAATACTGACTGCGGTGCTCATACATTAGATCAGGTCAGCGTTGCGGGAGGCGGCCTAAACTGGAGCTTATTTCTCTAGACTGAAAATGCGCAGACAATTCACTGAAATATTGTTATTCAGTATGTGTGTATCAACTACGAATGAACAGACGTAATGTTCACTCCCAGTCTTGTAGCGCCGACGTAAACACAGCACTTTTATTCACCGTAATCCATACAGATTTGCACGTACAACACAGATGTGTACGACCCGCAAGCGCGTTGCGCCGTCCAATACACAACATTGTTGTACGACGTACATCACTTGCTTATTAGATTTATTTTCATATATACAATGATGAAAATCTTAAATCGAATTAAAGTAAAAGCCTAACCTAAACAATCTAAAGGGAGTCCGTGCCCATGCGGCATGGTTCCAAGAGCACTAGCTGCATTCCCGCGCTAGATAGCAATCGCAATTCTCTGCGCGAGATATGAGCAAGCCCTCCTGTCGCCGGCAGCGTCGATCAAACACGCGTTATTAGATTGTAGTCATAAAACATTTATTTATACTTTGATCGTATCCGCCCCATCCGACGAACAAACAGCTGTCCCCAGAGTGCAGTTCCGCGAGGCAAGCTGGTT
This sequence comes from Phocides pigmalion okeechobee, assembly GCA_018251015.1. Classification (NCBI taxonomy): domain Eukaryota; kingdom Metazoa; phylum Arthropoda; class Insecta; order Lepidoptera; family Hesperiidae; genus Phocides; species Phocides pigmalion. The sequence continues at coordinate 8,523 of DWON01004544.1, read as the reverse complement.
GGACCGTTGCATCTAATATTAAAGGACGCTTCCAGTGCTGAAAATTTAAATTAATGTAATACCATCCTGAATAATTTCCTAATTCTGTATCTGTGCGCCAGACAAATTAAGGATAAGTAATGAATTTAATTATATATGTGCTTAATAATACATACCTACCTACTTCAACCGTGGTTTGCGTACCCAAATAATAATATCATCATTTAATAAAATGAGATAAATCTAAATTTTATTATAGTTTAAAAAGTTATTTAGATAATAAATACATTAAAATGAATTCTGGAGTTTTAAAGCATGTCACCATCAATTTTTAATTACTTCTCTTAGATTCTTTTTTAATAATTAAACTTAAAACTATAAACTTGTCACGTGAAGTTAGATCAGTACGTGCGTAAATGATACAGTATATAGTAGTTAGTAGGTGGTAAAAACGCTATACATATCAATATGTAAATTGTTCTACTTACTAAAAGCGCTAAATTATGCATTATATCGCCAGAGGTATAATCTAAGTTGAGAACAACTGACGCCATCCGACGCTGCGAATGTTCTATGTCTTCGGCCAGTTTACGAACTCCTGCAATAATACTGATTTCTCCAGGTTCTTTGCTGAAAGATAATGAATTGTTAAGTTACTTTTGAAACGGAATGTACTTGTATCTACCTTTACCTAGACGTGGATCTGTATGCACTACAACAACTACTTATGATAAGGCTGCCAGCATACTCCTTTGATACTAAGTTAATAAAACAAATATGTCGGTTATGATTGTTGTCGATACCTAGGGATATAATTGTTCAAGGCCATAATTTGTCATATGTAGGCATTTTTGCAATTGCATTGGAAACATACTTGATATCACATATCTAAAGTTGACGGGGCTGTGAACTTTGTAGCTACTCAATAATTAGTAAAAACAATGGTTCTTAAGATATGATAACAAAGAAATACGAACCCGTCAACACATTCTGCGGCAGTGACCGAAACTCGTGCGTGGACCAGTGTAGCATAACACAGTATGTTTTGTTGACTCTTCGTCGATATAACCATTAGTATCCACGGATGTGCTCCAAACTCAACAACTCCTTGTTCGCGGTCTGAAACAAATGAGAGAATATAAGTCCTGTGTTGATTTTTATGACAATACAACTTCAAAATATTGTTTTAAATAAGAATAGGTACTATATTTAACACCTATGAGGTAGATTTCAAGGACAAAAATGTTAATAAGCAGTAACGTCGGCAAGAATTGTACCTACATAGACGTTTACTAAACTAACCTTAACATTTTAAATTGCTAGAATTTATGTTTATGGTTGTCAAATTTTATCTAAGTAATGAGAAGTGTAAAATAGTAATATAAGGTATCATTAATTATGTACCATTCTCACAATGTCCGTCCGACACCTTACTTGGTTTTCCACATTCATTAAACAGTTTTTGTTTTAAATTGGCACCAAATACATCTTCCTCGTAGTCATCATCAAAATAATTTACGAATTTTGATGGTTTATTCTTTATTTTCAATCCGTTATTATCACAATTTTCACTAGCCGGCGGAATTTTGCGTACAAATCGATTTTTATGTCGCTTCAAGTTTAAAAGTTTAAATCCTTGCATGACATGAAAATCTGGATTCGAATTGAAACTGATAGTTTGGCTCTGCGAGCTATCCATAGGGTCACTTTGAGAAGCGGCAGTAAGTTTCAAAGGTCTGCGACGAAACGGTTTCGATGTAGAGCGATGATCTAAAAAAAGGTTACCATTAATAAATGTGACAAATATTATAAGATGTAGATAGTCCAGTATATATTTATATATTTTATAGAAAAATAATTACTTTAATGTAATAAAAACAACAGGAAAGTAATATTGTCTAAGTGAGTAGTTTTATATAATTATTTTGATTTTTAATTACTTTTTCTGATAATTATATCCGATAACATCAGCAGTATTGTTTGATAGAATTTGCTAAAATGACGAAATATTTACCTAATCTAGGATCAATACTTGAATAACCAAAAGACGTTTCGAATTCTTCCTCAACGCTATCTGAAGTATCATAAGAAAAACCTTTATTTTTGTTGTGCATCCAATTTGTTTGTGTTTGTCTATGGTCAGAGTAAATTCCAAGCAGGCCGGGTTGGGGTAATTCCACAGCGTAATCGTCACCATAGCTCTGACCTGCGTAGTCATATCCTGTGTCAGGATCTTGGTAAATAGGCAAATCAGGATTTCTTATATTTGAGTTTTTAATATTCCAGTATGGATCTACGGAATAATCATCTGAATTAACAACTTTCTGGGTAGTAAGTTTTTTACGAATTCCTGGTGTGGTGGTCCTCATTCTTTGATTTTCTAGATTGTATTTTCGGGTCATTAATGTATTTCTTTGCTTTAATGCCGAACTTACATCGTCCGTAGATCTTTTATTCCGTTTACTAAGAAAGTCACCGTCTAGAAATACTATTTTTGACGAAGTTTTTTTGATTGGTAGAATGCAACAGATTATTTGTTTATTAAATAGAGTGACTTGAGCATCTGGTCTGAAAAGGATTTTAAAAGTCATTTAATTTTTATGGAAGTTTATAAATTTATGAATAAGAAATGATAAAACTTACTGTAACCATGGCGTGTGTAATGTTCCCTCATTACGAATACATTCTGATTTTTCGATAAACGAACATATGCTTTCCGGGCGCAACGGATCCTTATCATTTGATACTATAGTATTTTGTGACATTATTTTGTCCATAAGAATGTTCTTATTTATATTTTGTACGTTACTTTGCGGGGGAAATGTTATTTTTTCTTTACTTAAATTTTTGTTATCAGTCCAGAGAGAATTATCGTCGCTAGGAAATATAAATTGAAATTCATCTTCATTTCTTGTTTCATTATTCATATTACTCATTAAACCTTTCCAATGTTCATTATTAACGGTCACATGATCAATTTGATCGTAAGGTTTAGATAATTCCGTCTCATCTCTAAAATATATCGCACCTACTGTTTGTTCATTATTTAGAGACTTGCCATTTTTATTTAAATTTGATTTTAGTCCATTAGGAGACATATCATCTTTGAAAATTATTTTAGCTGTTTCATCTGTATCCAATTCATTCACATCGTCGAATTTAGGAGGGGGCGCTGTTCCATGTTTAAATTTTGTAATATCATTATGAAGCCACCAAAACTCGCCATCAATTTGGCAGGACACTACACAAATCACTATGAATAACACTATTACTTCTGGTAACATTTTCAATAAGCACAACCGCATTCAATAGAAACTGCACACTGAATGAACCTATTTAATAGAAAGGGTGAGTTTGATATAGAAAAGTGCAGGATGTTGCATCAAACACATCAATTATCGAATGATTTTCAATGATTTGAGTGCATTTAGTGTGCTTGTTATTCGCGACAATTATGTTGTTTTGCGATCGAAGCGTAGTTCTCGTGCACGCTCTGTGACGGACAATTTGCGGTCAATCTAACGCCTGACCCCTTTTCGTTTGTGTTGAGATTAGTACAGACCAAACGATAAATGTAACTGCAATTAATATTAAGTTTTATAATATATGAACAAAAATAATTAAAACTATCAAATCAATATACTGTGGCTAGTATCGTCCACGAATCAATTAATCTCATATAGAACAAGAATCTCACCAGTACATCAGATGGTATGTAATCAATTGCTAATTGACATATTCACATTAATCGATATACAACAGATATCCAGCCTGAATCAATCATAGTTGATTCTACTGAAGACAAAAATTACTATCTCAAGTGTCAACGTTATCTTCCACTGAAACGAAAGAATTGCTTTACGAATAAAATTGTAGTTTTATAGTCAAACTATGTATAAATTTAATATTATTTATATTTTATCGATATAAAGGCAGAAGTGGTAGCAGTTTTTTAGTATTTGAGAACGTTGCAATGTTTTCAATTATACAGTATAAATAAATAATGATACTAGTATTATAATTATATAAAATACTATTATAATTATAAAGAGTTTTTATAGACGACTGTATACATCTAATTAAGTAATTTAATACAGTATGGTTTAACCTGTGAGTAAGTATCTCTACGAAATTACTCATAAGTGACTGCGATAAACAGGTCGCAACCTAAATGCAATCACATTGAATCGTGCATTCTGCTTATAGGTATTTAGTCGTAAATAATGACGTAGATACATTATTTCCTTATAATTATATGATGAACACCACATCCATGAGATCATTAAAAAGTTTATTGGTAATTTTAAATAAATTCAATGACATTTTATTTTGAAAATCGTGATTTTGCACGTTATATCACAACAACTACATAAGCATCTATAAAATAAGTTTCTTTTATTTTTCTTCTTAAATATTAAATATTTCTTAGTATTGATTACGAAGAAATAAGTATTTCTTATTTTTTTCCCAAAAAGCTTGATACTTGAACTTATCTCAGACACCGGTTAAATTGAATTCGTTAAAGGTTTTCAAATTGAAAGCTTGGGACTGATATTTTATAGATTTCTTGATAAATTATTTTATCGTTAAATCTTTAGTATTTAATTTTTTTATTTATTTGCATTTTAATTATAACAATGAAATTCATATAATTGCAATATTAGAGTTCTTCACTTACAAATTATAATAATTTATGTCAAATGTTAAATACATTGTCACTAACGAATGGTAGCAATGCCAGGTTATTATGAGTCAAAAATTTGAATAAAATCCCTAAAGATCGGAGTAATTCCACAATTCCATTCCAGCTTTTGTTCTGCAGTTCAAAATAAAACCGATAAGAAAGAGTTACGTATCTGCGGTTTTTAATTATATTGTAGTATATTTTTTATTATATTAATCTTTCTTAGTCTAAATGATAAAGTGTACTTCTAAATAAGAATGAGTTAAAAAAAATAATCTACTAGCTTTAAGTTGTTATGAAACTATTATCTTTTGTACTATATTACAAACTTCAACTCCCGAGAACTACCAACATTCGAAATAATCTATTGAAACAACATTTAATTTGAAGTGTTTTCCTTTTGAATTATCTTGAAATTGAGTGTATTTTTTCTAAAAAGTTTTTGAATAAAACGACGTACTCCGTTGTGGGTATTCTATGGTCAATACAGTTTATTCACAATGGACACGCAGTTAGATTGCGCGGTTGGGTAGTCGATTGTGCTTTTACGATCGATGTTGCAATTTGCTTTTTTGTTTTAGACTAGTAACAAACGGTGCAGGCCACCTGATGCTAAGTGATTGCTTCAGCCCATGAACATCCACGTCCATATTCGAACACGAATCCTACTTGTCTTTACTATTATACTTGTGATAGATATTTGTATGTACAAATAACATCATGGAAATTTAACCAAGGCAAACTCACTGAAATCCCAAACACGGGAACCAGAAAAATGTATTTCACAGAAGCTTGTACACAAGACAATTTAAACGAAGAAGAAAAATCCTTTTGCACTCAGATTAACTCTTTAACGTTCGTTTATAGTCTCTATCAAGAGAGAAGTATAAAAATGATTAAAATCTTAAAACTAATTATAATAAAATGCGTAACCTAAACAATCTAAAGGGTGTCTGTGCCCATGCGACATGGTTCCATTAGTTGGTACTTTAAACACATATTTTAATAAAAAATACTACATACTACTTTTCCTTGCCTGTCCAGTACTTGAACTTAATTACTTAATGAATATTTAATTTAACGAAGCTTTGTGAGACAAAATCCAGGCATTTAGACTATTTAAACAATAAATATACATTTCTTATTGGGAGAACATTGTCGTTTAAGCTATACAAGAATATAAACACGAAAAATTATACAATTCTTGAACAGTTGAATAAAAACTAAAAAAAAAATGTGCCGGTAGTGTAGCTCTCGAATTACGAGTTGTAATAGCCTTTAAACGACGAAAACTTGTTTTGTTTTACGTATCAACTATTTGCAAAAGTTTTTCTACCGGGTTGTTTAAACTTCTGTTTGGTCAGGTCGAAGCATTCGACCGAACAAGATTTATACGAGAGGATAGCGTTACTTGCAGCTCCGCTTTCGTCAAGTACTTGAAAGTTTTTGAAAGAGAATATTTTATTGGCTATGGGATTTTCGCTGGGAAAGTTTGTGCGTTGATAGTTTCGTAATTCCAATAAATCTGGAGACGTTATCACGGGAATGTTAGAACGTTGTATTGGAAATATTACGACGTTATCAAGGAGGGTTATTAATGATGTCATCTATCTCACTGTCCTGTCCTGTCTAATTGAGCAACAGGACAACAGCAGCAGGACAAGAAAGCATTATATAATAATATAGACTAGTAATTGCTACGGACCCTTATTCCTTTTAGCATGACTATCGAAGTTCCAAGGTTTCAGTTTCACTGGTTTGGTATATAGTAGAGTGGTATAATTCAGAGTTATGTGACATAAGTGGACCCAGTAGTACTCCTTTTAAAAGAACCTTCCACCTAACTCAGTGTAATACGCTGTACAATGATCATGTAGCTAAAATATTTATCTTTATTATTATTGTAAACATTTGATCGCTATTCAACGCAGGAATGCGGCTAGCGTTTTTGGTATCTCGGCGCACGTGCACGGATTCCTTTTAGCTTGGACTTTTAATATTTTAAGGTTTTCATTATTTCAGTAGTTATTAACGTTTAAAGTTTGTTTTTTTTTTTCTTTTTCTTTTTATGTATTAATTTACTATATTGTTTATTTGTATATCGTGTCTTTGGACCTTAGTAGCCTGAAATAAATAAATAAATAAAATAAAATTAGCAATTTTTATAATTTTTCAGTATTTTTAAATTTATTGGTATGACGTGAACATTTTAATTTTATGCTACTTCTATAAGTTTATCTTGATAACATAACATAACATACGTTAAGCTTTGTAACCTCGTAATAACTGCTTTGCAAAACGGAGCGTATAATATGCCGGTATTTTCATAATTAACTACAAAACTTGGGATAAACTTCGTGTTGATGTTGCGAAGAGAGCCTCGGAGCGAGTGTAATTTAGTTTTAAATAAACTTTTGATGCAGCAGAGTTGCTTTGTGCTCATCATTTGCAACCAGAGAGCAAATATCAAATAGAATAGTTGCCTCAGGGTCTGCACCGTAAAGTAAATAAGAAATTATTTTAATTTGCGTGTGTTTCAATTGTATAGAATACGGTGTGAAATTCTGCAATAATAAGCCGACTATTAGTTTAAGTTCCATGTAGTTTCAAGGAGAGCTCCGGGCTACTGCAATTTTGTTATAAATAAACTTCTAGTGTAGTAGGAAGTTCCTTTGTGCTCATCATTTGCAATGGTGCGCTTTCGAGCGGCATGCTTATGCTTAGTTTGTACAACCATGTTGATAGTTAGCGCTAAAGCTGTGTGAGTTGGGGACTTTGTTTGCGCGCATTTTGGGTTCTGGCTAAGTTTGGTTTTGCTACTGCAACATATTATAAATCATTTTCACATGTGTGATGCAATGTCCGATGGTAGCCATGACTGATATTAATGTCGGAATGCCGAAAAAAGATTTACGCAGTTTTTGATGCATGTTTTAACTATTAAAATCAAATAAAAGAACTAGTTTATGTTACAATGACGTTGCGCACGCATTATGACTGATATAAAATATACGGTTATTTAGATATACTGTTGAAGGAATGTAGCAATAATAAATATGGTGGTGCCATTACAGGTGAACGGTGTATATTTGCAACCTTGTAGGTAAAAAATAACAAGCTTTTTACACGACAATATTTTACAGGTCTATTAACAGGTTTTAATGCATTCGAGTAGTGTTAAACAGTAATGAAATTCTAAGCAGTATGATCGTGGTAAACCGCACTTGTTTTAACGCAATCCCTTTCTTCATCCCCCTTGGCTCTAAAATGTTGTAAGTAAATCTACATTCACTTTAATAAGTGTCCTAGCCCAATATGTTTAAGATGGAATTTAGCGTAAACAGTCACGTTAAGTGATGTCCCTTCAATGCACAAGCATATTTTTATGTTTGTTTCAGGGTTCAAATACGCCTGCAGTGAATTTTAATGACACAGTCTCTGAAATATGCGAGTGATACTGGTCCCATGTAGTCTTATTTAAATTTTGTAGCCCCGTAATAAAATAAAAAGGTTCCCATTTTACACACTCTTTTTGAATACATACGACGTTATTAATATTTCTACAATTTAAGTAAAAGCGTATAATAAATTTAACATCGTAGTTTTTTATTTCATCATCATCGGGGGACGTCCCAGCCTCTACGCGCGGGGGAATACGGGCCTCGAGGTATACCCTCTTTGACCGGACCTGAACTCCGTTGCACCCCGGCTTAACTATGGTAGCCCTCGCCCACTGTTAAGTGGGGGGGGGGGCTCGGGATAATCCCTCCGGCATGCTCAACTCCCGCTGCGTCCGTCGTCCGCCAGCTGATTTTGCCCGACGCCGGCGAGTGGTACGGCCCGCGGTTGAAAGCGACGCG
>DWON01004543.1:0-16105 GCA_018251015.1 Phocides pigmalion okeechobee | reverse complement strand
GTGGTCACTGCAGCCCATGGACAACCACGTCCAATGTTAAATAGAACAGAAGTTCTATTTAAGGATGGACGCTCTGGATGGATGGATGCTCTGACGGCTCTACCACCTTTAGAAATGTAATTATTTTTATATATAACTATAAACCTCGGGTCTCTCCTATGGGAGATACCCGGTTACGACCGGAGGCTTATTTCCCTATGAGAAGGTTGCTCCTCGTCATGATAGCATTGTAAGACACTAAAAATGTTTTTTTTTTATCTCATTTATTTAGGAGTTTATTGTACATGACAACTCCATTATCACTAAAAATGTGTGTAATAAAACTACAGGTGACTAATAATTTAATAAATGACACGCATAATTGTTTCATATACCTACTTTACGTTTCGTATAATATCCCTAATCTACGGATAAATCTGTGTGTTAATTAATAATGATGTATAATAATAGGTAAAACAGGCTGAACAATTGATTAAATATATGATTATTTTTCCAAGAAGGAGACAACTAGGTTTTAGTGAAAGCCTGTGTTATTTCACTAATAAGTAGGTATGTAACATTGTGACTACACACCTATTGTATCTACTGCCTATAATCAATAGGCTACTTTACATTTCCTTACATAGGCATCTATAACTATGTAGTTATGTAAAGTCACGCAAAACAAATTAAGAATTAAAACAATTGCATACATTTCCAAGTGTTAATCTTCATGCGGCAGTCTTTTCTATTAACTTTGCAAACTTTAAAGTTCCCTTTTCACTTGATACGGCACCTACCTAATTAGTTACCGCAGTTTTTCTTTTAAAAAGAACTTTTCTTTGTTTTCTTAAACATTCACTTTGCACTTTAGACGCCATAAAATTTTGATGTCAACTTGTTTTTGTAGGTTCCTATATAAACAATGTAAATGACAATGTTTTTCAAATTTTATTAGTACGCTTGATATAAATTCAATAATAATTAAAAATCGTTTATGTAATTATAAATTGTATACGTGAATTTGATAATGTAAGAAAATTGAATGTTTACATTGTGATAATTATCTACCAGACATGAATATATCGCGACCTAGGGAGTGTGCCAATAAACAAATGCTTATACAAAAGTACGTACTCTATACCATCTTATCCACTCGGATACAAAGATAATTACTTCATAAATATAAAACAGCGTTGTCAACTCATAGGGGCTTATCACATCACACGCTTGACCCCACCTCACCTCTTACTGATTTGCACTGTGATACGACCACCAGTGCATTAAGACCCCATACAACATATCGGAGCTAAAGAGAATTTCCTATTTTCATATGTCAATGTTAAATGGATAGTGCATAATAAGGAGTTTGTGGAAGTTGTGACAGACTGATAGTTGACAGCAGCAATCAATTACGGACGATGTTTGATTGTCAACTAGTAATTGAACTGATAAGCTTTCCTTATTTGTCCTTATTTTTGCGTACAACAATACATATTTGTTGTATCTATTAATAAGTTATTTGTAACATTGCTTCTAAAGTAATTTTTAATTTTAATAGCACGAGTGAAACGATTCACCTATTCATTATAGTTGATTATATTGTTACATTTATAGATGACAAAATTCGTTAGATCAACACGAAAATTCCTAACTTTGAAAATCAGTGTAGATGCGTAGCAATTTGGCGAAGTCACCGTAGAGAAGCTTAATATGGTAATACCTACTCCGCAAATCTCCAGTGATTGTGGGTAGATAATAAAAAACCCAATTTAAATTCAAGCTGAAGATATCTTTGGAGTTTTCTGATCCGTCACGCTTACCAATAATAAATCTGCTTACTTCCCTCCCCAGCATAAATAAAGTCGGATCTTGTTAAAAGTTGTGGTAAGAAAAAGTGGTGGATTTTCCGGTATTTTTAAACCGGGACGCTCCCCTTAAGAAGGCTTCCTGTTTCATAAATATGTAGATATGCGTTCAGGTGGGCTAAGCGACCAAATTTAGCGCACCAATTTATCGTAATAGAAACATTGTAAATACAGCCGCATCTTTGCGTGAGCCTAAATAGATTTGTGGGCTGGCGTGCTTCGGCATAAGTAGCTTAAAACCACTCTGTGTATATCGGGCTTATAAACGGTTTAACATAATCGAATAATGACTTTCTCGTTATTTATTTGCCTGATGTTAAATATATTTGGAACAAAAATCTTATTCAAAAAGTCAGTAAAATTATAGGTATCCTACTTACCTACAACTATACAATTATGCAAGCGAGAATAGGCATAACACAAACATTAAGTTATTATGTAAAAATATATATTAATTACATTTGTAGAAATAATCAAATCAATGGCATATATAAAATGTAACCTTATTTCCAGCATTACATGTAAGACAGGTACAAATCAAAATAGGTATTACCTACTTTTTGCCCTATTGCACGGATTAAACTATTTAAATTAACATATGAATATTAACAAGATTTAATCCTCTCTTATTTTTGTTTGTATATACATACCTAAATTTGGGCAATATTAAAGTTATTATAATTAAAATTAACATGATTGCATAATTCAATTATCTCCCTTATTTTGTAACTATCTCCACAGATAAGCAAAGTACGAACAATCTCATTAGAAGCAAAACAGATAATGCAATTATCTCATTACTCATTAATTACTCAATGCATACGATATCTGTTATCACACGCTCTCTTTAGCATAAATTGTAATTTATGCACTTGCCAATATAATTGAGTATAAATTATAGAGCTCAAAGCACATACTTAGTATCTAAATTTAGATTACATTTCTGGGGATTCAAGTGGTCATTATAATTTATTTGATTTTGTGTCTATATTAGATTAATAGTTGTTTTTAGAAAACACATTCAACTTGGAAGGTTCTTTAATACAAATAGATACATAAACATAGGTAGATAACATAATAAGAATCCAAGGTTACTAAGGTACTAACATAGCCTCTAAGTAACTTGTCCCTAATCACATATGGGTTTTTTGTTGCCTGAAATAAATGATTTTATTTTTTTACTTTATTATTTTATTTTATTTATATAATTTTTGATAAGTTATCTTTATTTTTATGGCTATACACATATGTATTTCAGTGTATCGTCCTATCTAATATAATTTCACGTACAAATGAAAACTAACTGATATTTTTAAGCTTTATATGAGTATTCAGCTTACATACATGATATTAAAATATAAAATCACTTTTGAAAGATTTTGTGCCTTGAACTTTGACGGGCTAAAAACTGTTGAATCAGTTTAGAACAGACACTCATGCAAAAACACAACAAGATCATACAATGAGTTACAGAAGTACTTTTTATGAAGAAATATTCCAAATATTAAGAACAAAAATACACGTATTGATAACAAATACACACATAACTACAGAACTACGTTTATACCAACACAAAATAACTGGAGTAGTTGTAACAAACCTTTATCAGTTACGCATTAAATTAAATCTATTTTTGCCGTGGCCTACGTTACGCGTTCACGATGCACGATCGAGCCACATATCAGTCAACACTCCATCCAAATCCACATTATCTCATTCACACGTTACATTATAAAACGCAAGTGTTAAGCGCAATACGGCTAACAAACAGGCTGACTCGTAACGTAAAGTTTCGATCAAATTGCGCGGTACAAATCTCTGTTGGTTCTTTCGCTTACCCGCCTATGTTGGAGCGATTTTAAATCAGTATACTAGATTCGATACTGGAGATACATGTCGCTTACGAAGACCAAATTTGGTGTGGTGGGCAGTGGTAGAAAAAGAATCGCAAGATTGTAGGCAGGTACTTAGAATGCATAAACATTTTCATAATTAAGTAATATACTTAAATACTTGTAACGTTTTTGTAGGATAACAATTTTGGTACAGACTGGGATGAGTCGAACATTTATGCATGTTAGGAACTACATCCAGTCCTATGCAGGTTTAGCATTTTAACTTAAGCTTTAGGTAACTGAAGGCACAACCGGCGGTAGCAATTTTTATTCCGCGTCCAGGCTGCTTTCGCCATTATTTAAATAGAGCTGCGAAATGCTGGAAAATTACCCGCTCTATCTTCACACAATCACTGTATATTTTCGTTGTTTTTGTTTAACAATATCAAAAATAATTCTTACTTCTAAATTTGACTACAATTGTTTTAGCAAATATTTATTCTAAAATTAATAAGGCGACAATATATCAGTGACTTTGAGTAGGTACCTAATTGGTCAATTATTATTATATTATTATTAGTATATTTAATTTTGAATTTACAATTTTATTCTTTTGTACTGCAACTAAACTGCATTTTTGTGACAAATAATTTTGTAGTATTTTTACATTTAATAGAAGTAGAAAACGAGTACAGTACACATAATTAAATTGTTACTTAGTATACCTTTGTCAAAATTGTATACCATTGTCATAGAGTGTAACAAAAGATTAGACGTAATAATGTCTCTTATGTGTTTAAAATTATTTATTTATTGCGCGAACTCCACAACACAGGTGTTAAAAGCATATTACAGGTAACAAACAGGCGCTAAGCCGCGGACTGAGCCTTGGCGTAAAATGGTCGAAGATTAGCCGCTCAGCGGACTTTATGGAATTAATGCCTCATTGCAGGTTATGCCTTTATTACTTTAATAGGTTTCTTAGGTGCTCTTACTTCTATCATAATTACGGTATGCCCTTAAATCGAATAACTAAGTCACTTTAGTTTTAAGTAGTTGAATCCAATGTACCTATCTATTATAAAGTTAGATACTTAATCGTAACTTTGAACTTCATAATCATGTAGCAGACGTATAACATAGGAAATAATTAAATATATTAAGACAATTCGTATACGTATATAGGTAATCTAGGTAAATCCGGTTAGACAAAGTATTATGATGACAAGTCGACTAATAAACATATGGGTAACTAAACATATAAGTAATTAATACCATACTCAGATCCGGCAGAGCTTTTCACACAAATAAGTCCTGATTAAGAATGAGACCTGATGCCGAGTTGGTGGTATAGGACCTAAAATTATTAAGTAACTAAACCAAAATATTCGTAATATAAATAAAGTGTAACTTAGAATTATGTAAACCACTACTTAATAATTTCAATAATGGATGTGTAAAACCATTGATTGGAAATAAATAACAGGTTATAGTTTATTACCTAAGTAGTTACATTTACAATATTTAGTTACTCTCACACTCCACATTACTACAATCTTCACTAAACATGATGGCGGAACTGTGAGCGGGAAGCTATCAAGCTATTTACTAACATCTCAAAATAAAAACTTTTCAAAATATATTTAGAACATTACGTAACATTTAGGTTTTTCCTTTGTTTCTCTTTTTATATAGATAATAATTTAGTTTCTACTCGTATATCAAGTACCAGTGGAGTACAACTTGTAATAAATTAAGCTCTAAGAATTATAAAGCTAAGGCAACTTGACGTCATTTATTAAATATTTATATAGAAAAAACAGGTTTTGTATTAACTCACCATACGTGCACGTAAAGCGTGCCAAGTTTTTCTTCGAACCTAATCAATAATGTGAAGAGGTATTGAAAAGCGAGCAAGTGGTAACAGCGTTCACACACGCCACCTTTTGTTCCCTTATCGCGATTGTGAATATACGTTTTTATCATGGCACCCGTTTAGGCATTATGTGGCGGCAATTGATTTCGCATTTCTATTTCACCTATGTTTCGTCTTATGAATAAATCATAACCGCTAAATTACGGATTGACTTATTTTGCAGACCATTTTCGAAATAACCTTGTTTCAAACATTTCCAATCATATTTAACATTTTTCTGACATTATAAATGATCTTTTGTGAGTATAAGGGAAAGTTTTGTGTTTCCGTTGGTTTGGCGATAATATAATGGAAAAAGTAAGAACTTGCATAGGTAGGTACAAGCGCACAAATTTATTGTGGTATTGAGGTATTTTGCTATGTAATCCTACTTAGGCAAGGTAACGCGAAGTTTGACAATATCCGTGACGTACGGTACCGTCCGGTTTACGTTTTCGTTAATTCTGCGTACACCCGGACCGCTCGAATTTGCATTTTGCACGCGTGATAAGTGGCTCGGATTACACGGGATTCCCACCAACAGCCACTGTTTGTACTGAAATAAAGGGCTGTTAAACTTTTTTCATGGTAATTTGGGTCACCTTCACAAGTAACGATCGCTGTAAATTTGTTTAAGTAGGCTTAGGTCCGGACCGTTTGTTTGAATTAATACGATCATGTTTAGCTAATTTCTTAGCCTCTTTCTTGCGAGTTAATACGGAAGTATGACATGTAAGTCTATTTTATTGTTTTTGCTTCATTATTAATTCCATAAGGCGCTCGTAAGAACTTATGCGTACATAAATTGCTCGGAAATACGATGTCCAGTCAGCGGTATTGTCGGAAGTGGGTGATATTTTTCCATTGCATGATTAATGCAAGCCACTACGAATCCCGGCTGACTTCCAAAATTTTCACAATAAATCTTTGCTTTTTCGTTTCACTTCTTTTGCTAGAGGAAGACTTGGCAGCGTATTTTATCTCTGTAATGCAAGCTTTGCTGCGCGAGTAAATAGCAAACTCAGGGATACTTAAATAATATCTTAATATTTAATAACATATGTAAGATGATATGCTAAAGAATATATCTACAGAGTAAACTTATAGAATGCTCCTGACGCTTCAATTGTTTTAAAGTCTTCATGTTACTAAATTCAACACTAAAGGTGTCAGTATAGATAGCAAATATAAAGCTTTGTTAGACATACGAAGTATGATAACAACTTCCTAGTTAAAGAATGTTGATAATAATTATTATCGATTAAAATACACCGTAGCGTCATTAAATGAAAATGTTTTGCACGTTCTTCTAGTAAGCTATACAGGTTTTAAGATACAATTTCCTATCTTAGGTATCTTGATGACTACTTCATACATAGATAATAATCGACAATAATGAGTTTCTAAAAGTCATTAAATTGATATTGCATTTTTATGAAAATAATGTACGTTAATTTGATGTCATCTATGAACAGTAATTATTTGTTTAAAAATATATTTATAGATACAATTACATAGTTAAAAGTATTAATAGGTGCATCGCTACATACAAATTTTAAGAGAACTAAACATGTACCTATTATTGTAGGTAGTTATTTCCTTGGTAAAATATAATTATTGTACCAACCACATTAGAATTCTAGTTATTTAAGTTAACAAAAACTTATTGAAAAAGCAACAGTTGACTAGAAATATTGATTAAAATTTCACTACTACTACATTATTCGAAATAACGATCTAAATTTCCAAATGGAGAAATGTGCCTAGTTAGAACAAGAGATATTGTAAACTTGTCCTTCGGAGTAACTTTATATTTAATATCTACTGATTAATATACGATATAGAGCTACTTAAAAAAGTTGTCTTTATAAAACCAACACTATGGTTTTGAATTAGCACAAAACGAAAATTGTATTGTCACATAGATTAATAAAAAAGGTAAGCTAATTAATAATAGATTCTGGATAAATAAGTAGATTATCTAACAGAGTCAATCATCATTATTTGAAAAAAACACTTATATATTAAAATTATTACATAAAAATACATAAAGGTAAAATTTTTGCATCAGAGATTTTTCCAAACAATGATGGAACCTCTGATGTTTTTGATGAAATATATTTCTATTTTAATTTTAGGACTGTTTAAGGTAAAAATCCTTGGAGTATGAGATACTGACCTGTTATTTAGGTACACATACCTTAACCTATGATGCTAGACTAACCTTAAAACTGCGCGTTGTTATTTTATGCGCATGCGTAGTCCCGACGGAACCACGTTGGTAAAACTATACTGGAATTTGTATGGAAAATACAACAAAATTTAAGGTTTCTTGAAATAGACAAAATGATAAACCTCTATTTTGTTTACTTTAATGCTTAGTTTAATTTATTTCTCCAATATGACTCTAAACTTTTACAATAAATAGGTACCTACCTACAAAGCGTTGGAGCGTAAGTTACAGTTCAAAATATAATGTTTATACCTAACTATAGATCATACTTAATTTATTTGGGCATATACCTACATTTATTGCATAATAAGACAGAAAAATATTTTGCCTACATATCGTTATCAAAAAATTCGTAATTGATATTGCAAGCACAATTAATTTGATTAAAATAGGCAGAATGCCTATCTCAATTCTTTCCTATTTATTGCCTGTTATTAATTACCCAATAAAAATACCGAGGATGATTCTATAAGTAAATAAGTAAGCTTAATTACCTAAATAACATTGAAATGTTTCATAGGTAACGTATTGTAGGTACATCTATACATTACATTTCTTTCATATTTGTTTTTTTATGTTATCATTTACCCATTTATTTGTAGCATTTAATAAGGAAAATACAAATGTTAAACAAAAATATTTGAAAACAGTTTACAAACAAAGCACAACACAGACTGAACATAGCTATGGGCTACGTGGGTTGGCGTCCTTTTGAATCTGTATTGTTTTCTCACCAACTTTCGCTCCAAAGTTTTTAATTTTACTGAACATGGATAGCACACATAACACCCACTTGATTCACACCACATTTTATCTATCTTATTGGTAATTTATAAGAAAACTCACAAAAACAATACGGAAAGCGCCGATCGCGTCTTTCGCATTAGTTCGGACAGAGGGCAGCAAGATCGCATCATTCAATATGGCGATGGCTCAGCGCGCGGGGATTGGTCACCGCTCGCTACGGCATGAAGTTGGCTCGGGTGAGTGAGCGAGTTAGATTTATGTGATGTTTTGGCGCCGATGAAAGACGGAAAATGTGTTGGAAGGATAGTACATTTGTATTCCGGCGACGTTCCAGACCGGTTTTGTCAGAGGCGTTTACGAAGCGTGTATGTGCGGCTATGTGCCGAGGGCAGGTAGAACTCTCGCTACCTACATATTTGTAACGATGGATTGAAACGCCAAGAGCGCTGTTCTGGTTGAATTAAAAACCAAATACTTAATGTTAATTTCTTTCTTTGCAGGTAAGGAGACGAAGCCGCCGACTTTTAAATGGAATTTAATATCAAGTAAGATAAGCCTCTACTACGAAACTCGTATGAAACTAAAAGCGCTGTAGAGCATAATTTGTATATACAGCAAATAAAACTCTTTATTTTTAATAATAATTAAAAATTTAGGTACCTACTTTCTTACCTATGTATACTTCCCTAAATACTTGTAACGTATATTTTATTGAATGGTTAATTGGTAAGTAGGTATCTACTGTGTTTGGAGTAGATAGGTACGTATATTAAGATTTTTTTACAAAGGTAGGTAAGTATTTTACCTACGCAGTGCGTAGAAAGAGACTATTTAAGATTTTAGGATACAGTGTAGCTAAATACACATTTTGAGAACCATAGGAAGCTATTTAAAATGTCTATCAATTTTTTATATGGGTTGAACTTGAAAATGGTTGAACCGATCTTATCGAGATTTTCACGTAAAAATAACATTTTTGAATGCATCTTTACCTCGAAAATACCTAGGATTCTTTTAATAAAATTTAAACACTTGCATTGGATAAATACCTACACATTACCGTGAAGCTTTTAAAGCTCAGCAAGCTTGAATAAAAGGTAGATAGGTATAGATAATAAAACTTACTTTGGGTAAGTGGCTGTGATTTATATCGAAGAGTTCTATCTCCATATTAGTTTTATTACAGACAACATTATGTTAATGATCATTTACAACTGCCTACGAACAGCTCGGCGCAGCGACGTTACGGCTATTTTTGACATATTAGTTACCGGCCAAAGGTTAAAGTTTAATTTACAGAGAAATTGATTAACAGGAAACTTGGCATGAATACTGTTATCCACCACACCCAAACAGAGCATGAGGCGACAGAAGCGATAATAATATGTAACTCAGCAGAAAAGGCGAATATGTTTCAAGCCCAATAACCTTAGATAAACTTATTTCGTCGCGTATCTAGCAATAAATATGCTAATTTAACACTATAACGTCCGTATGTCGCCTCGCCTTTCCGCCATTGGAAGAGTGAAAAAGATATCACAAAATTGCACTGCGCATTGCTCTTTTCAGTCATACAGCCTTCAAGTGACGTTGTGGTAAAGATTGCCCTGTTTCTTTTAGACGAGGGTTGTGTATTTTTCTCCCCGATTTATAGAGTTACGACCTTTTGGCGTCGGTCCGCAGTTTTATCGACCTACGGCGACTACTAACCCAATAAATTTTGGTGTTTCGCACAGTGAATCCGTTCAGTGAACGAATGCATCGTCCCAGATACGAATGGATAGGATTTGACTGAATCAATGCAGCTTGACATTATTATTAAAAATGTATGTAATTAAAAAGTTATATTGACGACTAGCGTCATTGTTGTCAACCTATTACTATCACAATGCTCTAAATAGCTCTTCTCTCACTGGGAAGCCTTATGCCATAGGGACGACTCGCCGAACCACACTATTCTGACACGCAGAGGATTCTAAGTTCGATTCCTGGCCAGGCAGAAATCGGAATGATAAGTTTAGATTTGTGTTCTGGATGCAGAAGTGATCGTCTTGTTTGTGTTCATGTTACCCATCACACAGATAATTGTAGTGTAAGGCTCTGAGTGTAGTAGAATTAAACATGGTTTATCAACTTGACCAGTTGCGGGGCGGTAGACTAAATTTCTTTTAAGAACTTTACGTAGATAAAATGCAAGTTTCCTAATGATGTTTATCTTCACGTTATGATAAGTAATAATTCATTTCTACTTATTACGATCTAGGACCACCAAGTGCCAATATTTATTGTTCTAATATTATTGCTTATCCTAATATAATCTAAGTCTATTTTCTATGGCTTTACAATATTATGCAGTCTTTTTTTTATTGTAAAAGAGTAAGAAACGGGCATGCAGGCCACCTGATGTTAAGTGGTCACTGCAGCCACGACAGAAGTTCTATTTAAGGATGGACGCGGATGCGTTCCTACTTTTGAAGACTAAGATGGTCGCCTCCAATTATGTGTATCCGGCAACCAAACCAAAAAAACCAACCGGTCTTGAAAATATTTACATAAATAACTACTGTTGTTTAATTCTTTATATTGAGTTCATAACAGGTATATCGTTTCTTTGCAAACAGTACCTAACTAAGACTGCCACATTGGTACTTCAGTAAATTCTAGATAATAGGTACCAATTATGTAGATATGTATGTTATTCTGTACAACAAGGTCAAGAAAATATAGGTACCTACATTTTTAGGTCGGGGTCAAAGTCTTTTGGTATTTGTCTCTTTGAAGTCGTAATGAAATTACTTTCATTGCACCTAGCCAGAGTTTAAATTTGTAAAAGATGACATTTTATTTTTCTATAGGTATAAGAGAATAAATTATAGAAAAGATTTGGGGCATTCTGATATCTATGACTGAAAGCCAAAATACTACACAAACCACAATTATTGTGCCGTTTGTAGACTTCTAGGTCACATTTATGCCGCTGTAGTCATTCAACCAAAATTAGAAGACCTAGGCTGGAAAGTTAATGCTTCCGTCATATAGCTTTGTTTGCGTGAAGTAACTTCAGATTACAATTTGTTTTGGTGTCTTCAGAACTCTTCAAAAGTAAGTACCTACGACTTCCAGCACTTTAGTTCTGAAGAACAAACCGATTGTCGCGAGTTACTGATCATAATTTTAGAAATTTCTACTTTAATGAGATAATGACATTACCTATACCATGTCTACAGGTTAGATATACCTAACGTTGGAAAAACCAGACAAACACATAGGTACACGCTATTTGATAAATCTTTAAAAATATATATCATAATTCTGCATATCACATACGAGCATATTTTCTCCCGAACTAAATATTTAACTTTTTTATTATTTGACCTTTCATTCCCGTCTGCTCGCCCACTACTCCCGTATAAACTGTGAATCGTCGATGTAATGTTTGCGAGCATTCACAAATATTTTCATTCAAGAAAATTGTTAAATATCGTCCTGCACTTACATATACGAATTCAATATCAAATTAAAATAGATATAAATTTTGAATATCCTAATCGGTTCACCAAACTTAATTAAATAATAAATCAAAGATACAACTTCATTCGCAAAATGAAAACAATCAGAGGCAATATTTAATTGATGGACAAACCTTAATTAACTTGTAGTTCGCCGGAGCGGCCCAAAGCTCCTCAGATAAAAGAAGCCATCTGCATTTCGGTATTCAAATTATTTTCCAAACGTGTTCTCCGTTCTAACTAACGACCCAATAACAAAATCGTTGCATCACGCTCACTCTTGCGCACATGAGACTCGCGAGAGGAGTTTAACCCTTCGCCCGTAATTCTCAGCGTCGAAAGGGTAATATAGCATTCGAACTCATATGGACCCGAATAAAATGGAACAAAAAGATCACATCACAAAAGTTTGCCTAAACTAACCTCGTTAAGAGATTTCTGGATAAAAGAATACCGTTTTTCAGTATCGTCACGATTGTCCGCCTGATCGGATAGCTCGATCGCTGGTACGTTATCTACTAACATTTTTAAATTTTATCAACAGTTACGTACATTTTAGTTTTGTAATGATGTAACGGTTCATTGTATCGGTGCAAGGAGAAAGTCCGTTTTGTTAAGACGAACAAAAGGTATGTTTTTTAAATCCTTGCGCAAGAGAGAGTAGCTTTTGTTCAAATAAAAAGCTTTTGTATTCAAAAGAACGAGCCAGTCAACGGCTTAAAGTTTTTTTAGTGTTGGCATAACTTTGTCGTAGAATGCATGTGTCGAGTGAAAATGTAGTTAAAAAGTGCCTTCTTATACCTATCTATTTATACTTTGAAGAAGATGGTTATCTTGGAACTGCGAAGTTTTGCGGTTAAGGTAATTTATCTTATTTATTCAGTTTCATAATATATGAATATTATTTCAAAAGTTTATTGGTATTTGTCATTTAACATTAATCAGTTTTATTGAACTATTTGTGAAGCGATGTTTTATGGCTTCCCTTTTGAATTGGGTGCACGAATAACGATTGCACGGATATGCATTTATGTCGTTGATTCTGCCATTTATTAAAACTTCACTGATTGTTGAAGCGTAGCGCCAGTAATGATGGACGCGGTAAAATTTACTGAACAAAACGAAACGAGAGTGGGAACAGTTGAAAATTTAATCTCACTGCCATGTACGGGTGTATTCCGCGTACACGTTACCGTACGAATTAGGTACGATGTACGATGTATGTGAATGTTTTTTGTTGTTTTATATTACCCCACAATACGTAACAGTGTTAGACAGTTTAGACGCAAAAACATAAAACGCTTTAACGCGCCACAGTTCTGCATTGTGAATTTTTTTGTCCTTGCAAAGTGCGCTATGATACTGTTTCTATGTATTTTTAAAGTCTCGATCTGTAAAGATGGGAATAAATGGTTATTGATTTTAATGAGACATTGAAAGTAAATACAACTTATTCTCATGCGTAATACTTGAAATAATCACATAACAAGATATAAGTATCTAAGCAAGTATTTGTCAAACCTTCCGAAAAGTAGTAAAAAATAATGCAATCTCGCTACTTTACTATAGGATATATATACTATAGGATAGGGATATTTTTAGGTAGGAAATTGAATATGAATACCATTCACTATTTACGTACCTATTTAGCGTCATCATCTCATCTGTTTAATTTCTGAGCATTATGCAGCTGAGCATCAAGCATGATGTTTTCTTCTAAAAATTGAATGTATTGGGCCAGAGTTCACCGTACTCCCCTCGTGCGGATTGGTGGACTTCTCACTCTTTTGAGAACTTGATGAAACACTCAGCCCAGCAGGTATAATAAAGGCAAAAGAAGCACTGATATTTTCCGTCATTATTATAGTGATATTTTTCATGTCAAGATATATGTTTTATTAAAAAAATGTTAATTCTATATCTACTACTACTACTAGTGGCTACTAAGACCAAGCGGGAATATGTTGCGTCTGTACGCACATGCAGAC
The DNA here is from genome assembly GCA_018251015.1 of Phocides pigmalion okeechobee. Lineage (NCBI taxonomy): Eukaryota > Metazoa > Arthropoda > Insecta > Lepidoptera > Hesperiidae > Phocides > Phocides pigmalion. The sequence goes on along the minus strand of DWON01004543.1, from coordinate 2,031 downwards.
AAAAGTAGAAGACGCTTAATTAAACTAGCGGAGCAGGGCAAGCGAAACGTAAGCATTTAATTTATATCCCTGCAGTAAACTCCGCGAGCTCTTCCTCACTACTGTGAGTCTATAAGCTGAGCGGAAATGTATGGTAATCTTAAGTCAAACGTATAACATTTGTTTCAGTTTTGGCAGCTACTATAGATCGTGTTCTTTAAAAATGCTTATTCGTGATACTAAATAGTATTTATAAATAAGTTGGCAGGTAAAGTTCGTCTTGGAAGAAAATTGTGTACTTATTTACTTAGTAAGGTTAGGTTTAGGTCACTGAGTAATACTGGGTAGTGGTTTTCAGCTTATTTATACATGAGGCGACGATATGAATCGTCTAATTCTCAACAGATCTGATTTTATCTTTCAAAAGTTCACGAAAGACTGTAAATTTTAATCTTATATTTTTTAGACACGCATTTTCCTATATTTTAATCTATTAATGGATAAAGAAGTAACATCTTTATTGCGTATTTAGAAAACTATGGTATAAATCTAGGTCTCTCTGCGACATAGTAAGTCTACTTGTTAACTTAAAATGCCTTTATATTTTTAATTTTCATGAACCATCCAAAAACATCATTTTGACCGCTAAAGCTTACCACTTGCACGGTGCTAATTCCGTTGTATCTCGCAAAGGAAAAACGCGCCTTAGCTAAACTACGACTAGAATAAACTATTTTAATTACGAGTTACGGTCGCCATTGACTCAGTAAACAATTAAATGTTCGTAATTGATTGTATAAAGGGAGGCCCGCCACCTACTTTAAAATTTCTGGTTCATTTGTTTTACTGAATTATGTATGGCTTGCCTACACCTTTTCTTTATCATGCGTAACTAAACGCCATATTAAATCTTGGGGAACAATTTGTAGGCATTGATCTACTTTTTAAGTGTCTACATTATGGCTTTTATATGTATTGTGTGAAATTATTCTTCTTGAAGTTTCCATTTATATTATTTCCAGTTATACCTAATTCTAGAAGTAATGGTCAATAGATGTAATTACCTATATACGTAATTGTCTTATTCAAGAGATTTGGAAATTTATTTTTATTAATATATTGTAAATAGCAATACTCTACATTTGTATGACAGTAAGAACACTCAATAAATAATAGTAAAATTAACTTTGATTTATGATATGCCTAATAAGTAAATAAATTCATAATGTAAATAGAAAAGCTAAAACGACCAGACCATCCTGTAAAAATAGGCTGTGAACAAATATAAAAATAAGTACTGAAATATAATCCTTACATACATATTACTCGGAACATGGTTACATAAAACAAATAGATTGATTGATAATGAAATTTACCTTTAAATCTTCCGTCAAAACTTACGCATATTGGTAATGTTAGCATTAAGCACAAGAGGTCCGAAGTATGTTGGCTAACCGAGTGCAATATTGGCCCCTGGTGTGTCCTTTACTGGCCACTTCAATGGGTATCTCTAAGTTTAACATCTTGATTTCCCCACTGCCAAATTTGATAGCTCAGAAGATATGGAAATTGAACCATTCTAGTTGTCTCCTTGATCTCTACAGATGATAGTCGATCGTCTTCGCCTGCCATTCCAGTCTTAAATGAGAACCAATTAAAAATCTTCCACAAACGTTTAGATATTGTCTCTGTGTATTTTATTTAGTTTTGTTTGCTTAAAGTATGCACTCATGCACTAGCAAGAATATTTTTTATATTCATTTATTCATTTATTGAGGCATTATTGTCAGGAAAGTTTTATAAATAAAAAACCGAAAACCAACCAAAATATTTAAATGTTAAGTGATTTTAAGTTTCACTGGGAATCAAGGATTTTCTTTTTTTTTTTTTGCGAAAAAGTAAGAAACTAGCATGCAGGCCACCTGATGGTAAGTGGTCACTGCAGCCCATGGACAACCATGTCCAATCTCAAATAGTACAGAAGTTCTATTTAAGAATGGACGCGGATGCGTTCCTACTCTTGAGGACTAAGATGGTCGCCTCCAATAATGT
>DWON01004542.1:0-16107 GCA_018251015.1 Phocides pigmalion okeechobee | reverse complement strand
GCGACAAACTTCGTCCTCAGGAGTAGCAACGTATCTACCTTCGAGCTCAGATAGGATTTCAGTCGTGTTTGTGGTTATAAGTGGACTGCTACTACTTAACCTTTCCTTTGCTACTATTCTCACATTAAAAAAAAATCACTCGATGGTAAGTGGTCGCTATTGTCTATAAATATGCTTATTTTTGATTTTACAAATAAACCCACAATGGATAAAGATCAAGCATCTGACTCCGACCATTAATCAAAACGAAATAATAAGTAAAATGTCGGTTTGAATTCTATAAAATATGAAAAGAAAAGTCATTTAACTTTCTTCTAATAAAGTAGTTCATAAATTCCAGATAATTTATTGATTTATTTACAAGTTTTGTACACAATATAGTTTTGTACGAAAAAGAAATGTACATAATCGAAAAATGTGTGACTCAGAGATTTTATGATCCGCTCCTACAAAATATTTCTACTTTATGTATACTTTTAAAGTTATACTACATTTTTTATTTGTAGTCGCTTTTAATTAGGAAATAGATTTTATTTATGAGATTTGATAGACTTTTGACGTTGAGTAATTTTTCTCCGAATCATTATCATTAAATAGCCATAACACAGAAGCGGATTAGTGTACAAAAAACTTGTCCAATTTACTAATAATTTTCTCTAGATTTTAGGAGTGTAATAGTTTTTAGTAGTCTCATGAAAAAAGTTTTTCAACAGATGTTACTAATTTCTAGTCTCTAGTTTATTCCAATAAAACGAATCATACTAATATTGAACTAAGTGGATTTAAAATTTAACTCAATTTTTTAAATTAACACATTTATAACAAATAGCCCTTGACCCAATAATATTTGTTACTAATTATACTAAAAGTAGTAATTTGAAATAATAAAACATATGTTAACGTTACTTTAGTAAATATTGATATCAACAAGAAAAATCTAAATATTTTTATTCAAAGTAGATTCTTTACAGAACTCGTTTTGAATATCAATAAACTACTACCAAACCGTCAATAAACGTCAATAAACTACTACTAACACTAGTAAGGTGCTTCGTTTTGGAGAAGAGTCGGCGAAAGAAACTCCAAAACACACATCTTTTTCATCTCTAAATCTGTAATGTACTTCTGTAATCTGTACTCCATTTGACTTCTTAGATACAATATTTCAGTCCACCTGAATACAAATTATGTATAATAAATATGGAATAAAAAATAGTTATAAATTCTTTTGTATAACAAAAAAAATCCAAATAAAGTATTTCTATAAAAACAACCTAATTAAAAATCCCTTAACAATTTCTATTGTCATACAAATAACTGGTATATAAATAAAATCACAAATATACATTCATACAAATCAATTTATTCAGTTTTAAGTGTATAAATATTATCATGACGATTCCATGGACGCTAATCGTGACAGTCCCAAATTGTGGGACTTAATATACGTAGTAAACTCAATAGTGATATTCAAGGAAACGCGTGGTTTAACGGTAAAGAATCACTGGCAGATTTAATGAAACAAGTCTTCTCGTGAACTTCAATTTCTTTCCTTCAGTCGCGGCTAGTCGTTGTTGTAAATTTGAAATTATTTCCAAGAGTCGCGTTTGATCGTTATTTCTTTCCATTGCTTGTTCTTAAGGTTATCCCGAGACTGGCATGCACTTCACACCTCTCCATACAGTCCCCAGGGGGCATTTTCCATTGCCCCTGATCCCAAAACGATTCTCTAAGCCTGGAAAGTCATTATCAAATCCTGCAAAGTTGGGCTCCACTGGTTCAGGGCGGGGCGGTGGCGGACGCAACGGTTTGTCTTCATCAATGAGCAGTTTTATCGAAGCAACTGGATGCCCAGATCCATTGTAGGCTTCTTTCAGCGATATCCTCATGGAAACTCCTTCCGAGGTGATTGGAACATCTTGTACCATAATTATCCTGGCGTCGATAATCGCGAGAGACACACACGCACAGAAGATGCTTAGTTTTGCGGACATTTTGATAATGTTTATTGCGTCCGTGCTGTGACTTGTTCAAACGAAACTCTACTGAGTTTATGACATATTAAGGAATTGTGCATCTTATATATTAGTGTTTGAGGTAAAATGTTCCATTTATGTTTCCCGTTACTCACATTATGTCTTGTGGTTGATGACGTATATCCCAATAAACCCAGAGGTTTTCAGCAATTTTATTGTATTTCATTATACGCAACTTTCATATAACTTTTTAAGGTGGAAGAACTATAGTTCGACCGGGGACGTACCAACGCCGCCCTTAAAATCCGCCGTAAAGCATTACTTGTGTAGAAAGGTGCGGTTTCCGGCTACACTTCGAAGTAAGACAACCGTCTTAGTCGTCTGGAGTAGCAACGTATCTACGTTTTAGTTCAGATAGGATTTCGGTCGTGTTCGTGTTTGTATGTGGATGTCTATGGGCTGCGACTACTTAACATCAGGTGGTTTGTATGATCGTTTGCTGCTGTTTTCACATTAAAAAAACTTTCATATAAGTTAACAATTAATACCTTTTGCTCTGGAGGAGTTACTAAAGACTGGCAACATTGAATAACGTTGGTAGAAGCTTTTGCTAACAGGCATACTGTATTTAGGTATAACTTCTAACCCGTTAATTTATAATGAACATTATAAAATAATGTCCCCAGACTCGTCTCCGTCTGTCTGTTCGTGATAAACTCAAAAGGTACTAAAAAGATATTTTCTCACAGTATTCAACAAAAGGTAAAGTGATTCCTAAAAAAGGTTTGGGTGCATAATAAATTAAATTTTTTAGTTAATTGGGCGAGAAATTAAATAGTTAAACTCAATATAGAAATCCAGTCATCGTTCGATATAGATGCTTCTAATAGTTAGTTTTTGCAACTAGGTAATGACTGGATGCATGTATGAAAGAAAAATAATGTAAGTAAATATAAACTCTTTTACCCAACGAGACTGAGGCGGGTCACTAGTATAATATAAGTAACAAATTTCCAAGCAGTTAGAGAGTATCTAATAGGTTTTAGGATATTCTTACAAATATGCCGATATTACACGAGCCATATAAGGATAAAGGACATATATTGAACAAACTATATTATATAATATAACATTCTCAAACTACATATTACATTTAATTCAAATTAGAATACTCAAATTAATATAATAACAAATTGGCTATTAGAATTGTTTTATGACATAAACGAATACAAAAATATAACATTAAATAAACTTATGCGACTTTAATTTCTGTTATGTATGTAAATCAATTTTATTAGACTTTAATATTTAAATTACTATTATTTCAATATTAATTAAATTATCTGTTTTTTATGCCTTTTTTATTACGAAAGAGCAAGAAACGAGCATGCAGGCCACCTGATGTTAAGTGGTCACTGTAGCCCATGGACAATCCTGTTCAATCTCAAATAGAACAGTTGTCCAATTAAGTAGTCCCAGCCCATAGACATCCGGTGAACAAACACTCAAATCCTATCTGAACTCGAACGTAGATACGTTGCTACTCCCGAGGACTAAGATGGTCGCCTCGCTTCAAGGTGTAGCCGGCAACCACATCTCTCCAACCGAAACATAGGTAATGCGGCGGTGGTATCTCCCCGGTCAAACTATAGTTCTCTCACCTTTGGATATTAGGAATCAATAAACAATAAACTCCACGATGATATCTGCTTAAAATATTACAGCTTACTTTGAAACTTTATATTACGGAATAATTTGAAAGGGAATTATATCGCTTCTTTGCTTCAATAACGTGTTATCTTAAAAAACACAATTTTACAGTAGAGCATTTATTACTTACAAAAAAATATTTTACTAAATTGTGTATATTTTTTACGTTTATTGTAGATTACGTACAAAAATTTAACACCTTAGCTATCTCAAATCAAACACGAAGATTTTAATTGTCAAATAAAATAAAAACTTGAGTTTTCAAACTTGTCACGTTATTGAAGCAAAGAAGCGATCTATAAGAAATGCAGAGAATGATAAGACGAAATTAATCTCCGGGAACGCTAGTTCTATTTCGTTGAGTAAAGTAGCTTTATCTCACCGAGTGTAACAGACTGTAGCATACAGCCCTTTTGAGTATTACAGAATTCCATATTTTATATTAGTACCTACTGTAAAATGAAATATGAACAAAGGTCAGGTGCTCGTACTACGCTCAACTATTGATGGCAAGATTACCCATTTCTTTGATGATCCTTTTTTTGATGATACCCCGATTACTTGGATGAAATAATTCTTGCGTCAATTGTATTTCGGTGGCAAAGTGTGGTTGCCGACTCTGTTACATATGAGACCGTATTTAGCTTTACCACAGTAGCAATGCAAACGAGATTGACTTTAGGCGGGATTTCTTTTCTATAAGGAGGTTACAATTGTCTAAAGGTTGCACCGACCACATCAAATGTGCAGTGTGGGTCTTCGCTACACTTAACATAAAAGTATGTGTTATTATCAGCGGACTTAAAATTTTTAAATTTAAAGATATTAAGGCTGAAAGTTTGGGATAACATGTTATTATGTAACTAAACAAAAATATATACATACGAAAAAAGTTGGTCAAGAAACATATATCGGTAACCGCTTTATTTTAATCCAAATATAGTTAAGAGAGAATAAGATGACCCTATAAAGAGATAAAATCTTTTAAACTTTTAATGAGGAGAAAAATCACAAAGTACATCGAAATTCACTAGAAATATACACTAGACAGGTTTAGGTAAAAAGGATTACAAAATTCTGAAAAAGGCATTAGCGTAATTTAATTGTCGCCTCGCCGACAATTCTCGAAGTACATTTTTGTTCTACCTTTCTATTAATCGTTCTAAAGAAATTAATTGTAATTCCCGTTTAAGAACTTGCTTCATTGTGTAAAAATGGCGAAGACCGCCATTAGCGAGGGCACAAACCTGAGACGGTATCTGTTATAATTAATGCAAAGAATCTAAGTACGGTGAGTAAGTATCTGAGAACTTAAGACGTGGGGAAAATAATTGTACGAAGATTATTTATAGTGAGCACTTTTAACTATCTGCTTTCCGTGTTTCACCCTCTTTAGTACAAATAATATATTTTTTTATGTACTTTATTTTATTTTACTATGTAACTGGTAACTCACGAATAAGGATTTTAATTTTAACAATAGTATGCAGTGAACCTGATATAAGAAAAATTGGTGATTGTGAACAAAAGTCATAAAGTCATATTTTCATGGTGAAGAATTTTTTGTATTTCATTTCACTTCAACGTACAAAATCATAATAGACTGTACTACCGTTTGCATTGGATGTGAATGTCTATAGGCAGCAGCAACCACTTTACATCAGGCGCACGCTTGTTTGCTTAAAACGAAACTCCAAAAATGAACCAATATCAAATTGAACTAGTGACGTAACTGTCCTGTTTGAAGTTGTGAGATTTGATGAAGTTATGTTTGAAGTACTGACGTCGATCGTATTTTCATTGTTACCTCGGAGAGTTAAGTAATTTTCTCATCACAATTGACGCAAAATGTAATCTTTTTACCTCTTACCAGTAATTCGATTTTGTTACCAGTTGTAATTCTTCGAACAATGATAACAAATGAGATTCTAAGCACAAATTGGAATCCATTTAAAGGGAGCGAGGCTTTCTTCTAAATCCAATTGTTCGATTACAATGGGCTCCATGGAATTGACAATTAAGAAGTGACACCGATTGGGAATTGTAATGTGTTTGGAATTAGAATTTGAGTTGAGGGACGTATTAATTGCATTTTAAAATGAAGGAAATTAAACATCCTTAGTCCTTAAGTGTGGCAATGCATTTAAAATTAGCTTTAGAAAAAAAATCTTTTGCATATGGGTTTGTTTGTCCACGGGTAGCGGTACCATCTTCAGGATGATGGCATGCTTTATTTCAATTTCAGTCATAAACCATTTTTTATTACATAATGTAATTTTACAAAATTTAAATTTAATAGAAAACCCTTTTTAAGTTGCGTGAGTCGTTTCAAATAACCATGACGTGAAACAACGAATAGAATATCAGATTTAAGATGTTCCATTCAGGGCAAATTGTTTGTTCACTAAGCTATTAACTTGTAAGCGCTCTCTGTAATTAAAGTACAGTTTAATGTCTGACGCTAACCTGTTTTAGCTTTCCTTTAAAAGACACAACACTGTAACTAAAGCTTTTAGGAACCGAGCGAAGTTTTGCAGCTCATTAGAAAGTTTAGGCCTTTCATAATTAAGAGATAAAGGTGAAAACGACCAATTATTTACATCCGCTGCCTAATTACATTTTTAACTAGGTGATAAAGATATTTTCGGGCGTAATTTTGGAGCGTCGGTGAAAATTTATTTATTCTGTTTATGCAATGGGTACTTTGCGGAAATTTGATTTTAAGAATGGGCTTATAAAAATGAATGTACTGTAATACAATGCCATGGAAATTGTTTGAATTTGGTTAATTAAATAAATTAAATAAATTAAATATTTGTTTTAACAATTTATTTTTTCCGTCTGTTTCACTGTCTCTTTGATTCTCCGTCTGTTTGCATACTCGTTTTGTTCATTCATTCGTCTGATCATTGTCTAATGGACACTATTGGCCTATTTTTTATCTCCCTGTACAAAATAAAAGAAGATACTTTCGAGGTGGAAATACTAATGACTACATATGTCGTTTTCAAAATGCGTTATTGAATGCCCTTTCCAAATTTATTTATTCCTATCATTTATACCAAGCAGACAAAGTCAAAAGAACATTACATTTGTTTTGTGATGTTATTATAAAAATACTTTTTTGTTTAAATATGAAAAAATCGTTGTTATTTTTGAAATACACGGCGAATTTATTCATTTCCCAAGCTTCTATGGACTTCTATCAAAATTAAGCCCTTTTAATACTTACGTCTCTCCAGTGTAAGCCGTTTGACATTTCACTTTAAAACCATGCCCTTTGAAGTAGGCTTCGAATATGCCTTTGTGTTTAACGTTCATAAAAAGCAATGGCAAAGGCATTTGTAACGAAATTCACTAAATGTTTGGCGTGTGACTTTATCGCTAAATATTTGGCGTAAAACTTTGTCGTGAACCTTCGTTCTGTCGCTTAAATATTTGCCGGCGAAAAGTTTCGCAAAGTTTTCACGGAACAAGCGTTTGAGAGAACTTTTTGCGGTTTTACGAGATACGATTACTTATATGTTTTTACGGTATCTCTGTTTCTGTTCCAGAGTTTTGCGTTTCTAATTTCTTGTTTAGTTTCACTACATTATTTTACTTATCTTATTACATTTTTTTTACTTTATTTTTTGAGAAGTTGATAAAATCTTACTGATCATCTAGTGGTACGAAATGAACCGAATTAGTAATACATATCACTGAATATCTACAACATTTTTCACCAAAAAAATAGTAACAATTAAACAACAAAATTGCGATTGTTAGTTAACGCGGGAATCTTTAGATTGTTCAGGTTAGGCTTCTATTATAATTATAAATATAAATATAAAAATCTTAAAACTGATAGTTTTAAGATTTTCATCAATGTAAATATAGTAATCAAACAAAAAAAGATATTTTTTATGTTAGAAAACATAAAAAAGCGTACACGCTACCTGATGTTACAGTTATTGCGGTCGACAGATATCGATATCCAAACTGAAATAGACCTCCTATTTAATATCATACGTAGATGCATTGCTACTCCTGAGGACACCAGATGATGACCGTGTTTTGTACTTGTAAGTGTAGTCGGTAACCACATTTCTCCAATCGGGACGCTTAAATTGCATTAGGGCAACGTTGGTGGTATCTCCCCGGTCAAATTAGATTTCTACCACTTATATAATATACTAGATTTTACCCGCGGCTTCGCTCGCGTTGAAACCCTTAAATAAATATCAAAGATCCTTGCAGCGAGTAATGACTAAACTAATGAACTGGTACCTAACCTTAAAAATTGAAATAGTTTTATTATTACTTATAAGTGAAAGAACAAAATAACAATGAAATATACAAAAATTCAAAACAACTGTAGCTATAGTTAATAAGATATTCGTTTGAAGGCTTTGAAGTTCCTAGATTTTCAATTTTTTTGACAAACAATTATGTGTGCCAAAATATATGTTTTTCAATAATAAGTGTTCTATGTCCTTTGTAATAACTCTAAAAATATGTGTACAAACTTTCATGATAATCGGTTGAGTAGTTTTGGTTTGAAAGCGTAACAAACATACTTATATTCACATTCAAAATAATAGTAAATAGATTGTTTTGAAGTCGGGAACATGTCTATGTGTAGCGGTAACCTAAGATTAAGGTCTCGTGCTAATTTGATGTGTTCATCACATAAAAAAGCAAATGGGTAAATGTTACTAACTTTTTATTGTAAATTACGTCTATAAAATCTATTTTACTTGCTCCATTTATGCATGTGGTCCCCGGTCATGTGGCACGTAAAATGAAAATGATATTTGGGCAAAATAATTAAAACAAGCCAGGTTTATCACAAATGTAAATTGATACTAAACTCTGACATAAATTCATTTTACGTCAGCTAACTAAATAAAACATTTCATATCACGTGTGTTGAAACTTTAGGGTCGTATTTTATTTGTTCATTGAAGTTTTTAATTAATTTTCTTGTATATATAGATTTTCACGATATTTGTGAGAGAATTGACGTATAACTGTTATAAGAGTCTAGTGGTATTATCAGACCTCTTGCATTGTGAGTCAGAGGCTTGATATTTATGTGAGAAAAGTAGCACACGAGCATGCAAGCCCTTTCGATACTGTAGTTCTCCCACAATTAAAATCCCTGGCTTTAGATTTTTCGAGGGTATGTATATATTAAAAAATAATTATAAGTTTTCTTTCATCGGTAAAATATCATATGAAAAAATACATATCGGAGAGTTCTCCAATAAGTAAAAAGAGTGTAAAGGCTACCAATCGGCATTTAGTCAGAGAGGAAAATGGCCTAATTTATCGTGAGAAGAAACTTGTGCCTAGTTTTAGGACAATAACGGGTATATAGCGGACGACCACAACTCTTCAATCGAAAACTTGTTTAATAAGTTTCAAATTATGATGGCGATGCTGGTGCCTTTTCAGTCGAATTATTGTTTTACTTTCCAAAGTTACGATTAATATCGGCCCAATCAAAGTGGTCTATTCATTTAGCGTAAATTTATCTGAACGTGAGCAGCGTCAAATATAATAGGTTCATTGAAACAGTTTAATATGATAACGACCACAACGCCAATGGTTACGAAGCCAGCAAAATATTATTAATAGGAGCAAGGAAAACAAACTTTATTCTTAACGTTGTAGGGTTAAATTTGGGTTGGCCATTATATTCCAAATTCCAAAGTATTGTGCTTTCATCTGATGTTTTACGGTCGGTGCAGTCCACGGACTTTCACATTCAATGGCAAACAGGAGTGAAATGATAAATTATAGTTTCTTGCACTCCACTTAATCTTAAGTGACGGCTGCAGTCTATGGACATCCACACATCCTACTTTAAACAGGCCTGATATTTTAACCAAGGTCGTATGTTAAAAATAAAACAGTAAAAAGAAATATGTATTCGTAAATAAAAAAGTAGATTGTTTAAAAAAGGATGTCTTTTTTATTGCGAAAGAGTAAGAAACGGGCATGCAGGACACCTGATGTTAAGTGGTCACTGCAGCCCATGGACAACCACGTCCAATCTCTAATAGAACAGAAGTTCTATTCAAAGATGGACGCGGATGCGTTTCTACTCTTGAGGACTAAGATGATCGCCTCCAATAATATATATCCGGCAACCACACCTCCCCAACCGGAACACAATACATGAAGACCATGTTGCTTTACGGCGGGTTATGAGGGTGGCGGTAGTACCACCCCGGACGAGCTCTAACGGCTCTACCACCTTTAAAAAAAAACCTTTAAAAAACTTTTTAAGGATGTAAAAATTAAAGGCCATAAAGGTGCTGCAAGAGAAATAGCAGCGGAAATTTTACTTAAAATTCAAAAGAAAACCACGGTTTTACGTGGTTATACGCAATCATTTTAACAAGTTTGGGGTAGAAATGGCCTCCTTGACAACATGTTTTGGATGTTTTCAAGCCTTGTAGGGCCTTTTAGTGGCAGTATGTAGTACATATCGCCCGAAGGACGTCGTCTTTGTCTTCATGTGGCGACTACGTCTAAGCAAAAAGAGTACAGGTACAGGGCGTCCCCCAACCAGGTGGACCGACGACCTGGTAAGGACAGTGGGGAACCCGTGGATGCTGAAGGCACATAACCGGTCTGAGTGGCGCCATCTAGGGGAGATCTACGTCTAGCAATGGACGTATAAAAGCAGATGGGAGGGTCTCCGACAAGGACCGACCGTGACAAGCTGTAGGTGGCTCGGAAGTGTGAAAGCGCATTAATTTTTTTACAACTTGCGGTGACCCATTAATTTCCGATCGCATCTGACGTTGCATTATTTTGTCGATAGTTGATGATGTACATAGCCTGTAGAGCTTTGCGCATTTCGTTTCGTTACATATAACCAGCAAATGCATTCAATTTGTGTAGGTTTTGTCATGCAAAATTTGACGCATTACCGAATTTGTTTACGGCTGAGTAGTTTCAAATTGTGGTCAAATCAAATAGTTACAAATTGTTGAAGGTACGAATTATTGAGTTGCCTGCAGTTTTCCTTTTTATGCTGGTAGAGTACGAGTAGAGCAGACGGTGAGCCATCTGATGTTAAATGGTTTCTGCAGCCCATGGACATTCATGTCCAACCTCAAGCAGAACCAGAGTCCTGTCTGACGTGATGCGTAGAAGTGTTTCTGCTTGTGAGTGTCCCTGTTTGTAAGTGTTAGCGACCGCACATCTTCATCCGAAACACAATGTTCTTTTACACTGGAATATGAGGGTGTTGGTGGTACCCCCTTATTTGAAATACTATTACTAATTAAATAAAAGTGGCGTCTCTGAGTAAACTGACTGTTACATACAGGCTTTGATGGCATAAGTGACAATAAGTGCACCTAGAATTTCATACGCATACATTAATTTTATAATATAATGATCTATTAAAAATCCGTCTTAAAATTATAGATGCTGACAGCTCTTTTATTTTTGTAAGATACGCATGGATATCAGAATATGTCGCGGCTACGTCGTGTTCACATTAATTGTAGTTTTTGTGTTATTTTATTTGAATTTTGTATTTATTATTCATCCGTTCTTTATCTATCCATACTTCATCCGCACCCATTTTCCACTGCTCCTTTTGCCTAGGTTGTCTGGAAGAGATCGCTGCCTGAGCAATAAGTCCGCTTTTTGTTTACACTTCTGTTTTTGTCAATATTATTACCCTTATGTATTGTCTCCTTTTTTTGTTGTAAAATAAAGCACATTTGTATTATATTTTTATATTGTATTGTATTGTATTGCATATTATATTTAGACAGCATACGCGGTTGCTAAACATTAACAACGCTTCTGCTCACGGGATAGCGGCTCGCGCGGCTATCTCGCGGCTCCGTTGTCCTGCGCACTGTCGCGTGGTGCTCAGTTCAGCACACTGACAACGACCAGCGTAAAACTGTCGCGCATTTTAGTCGTTAGTCGTGCATTGTTGCGTGGCGCGTAGCTATGTGATTACTGCTTAAGAGTTTGTTTCTTATTTTCTTGTTAAGAACTCCATTTGTTTTCTCGTCACGTAATAGAACTTTGAGAAAGTTTAAAAATATCTTTCTGCGGTTAAACCAACAAAGCAATTGTAAGAGTTGTAAAAATAGATTTGAAGTGATATAGCGTCTCTATCCTTATAATATAATTATACTTTTTTAATATTGAAAATAAAAAAAATACCTAACCTAAACAATCTAAAGCATGCCGTGTTGAAGCGAGGTATGAACCGGCCTTCTTGTCACCTCGACGTCGATCAAACATGGGACTAATGTTTAAAAAAGATAATTGTGTTTTTTTCTTATCGATTTACTATTTTATATAAAAGCTACCCCATGCAGCGTTATTTGCGTACATGTAGGCGTTAATATTAGTTGTAAGTATTGGCAATGAATCTGTTTTTGTTTAATATCCAGTTGGTTTGAGATGCCATGCCATGCCAAAGTCAAGCCGCTCGTTATTCCATGCCGTGGACATTTTATCTTGTCTTGCATGAAGGGTCGCCCCGTACCATGCCTGTGAAAGTCAGTGTTTGATATTTTTGTGTCATTTGCTAAGCGTATATTAGTTAGTCAGTCATTTGTGTGTCATTCGTTAAAATAAAACTCTAAGTAAGACAAATCTTAATCAGAGTTATGTATGAAAGTATTTTTACACTGCTAAGGAAAGGCAAAATTATTGCGATGGTCCCTTCAAAGTCGATATCTAGGTACATATATCTTTAGGGCTGTGTAAATAATGGCCAGTTCGACCCTTCAACTCCCATTTAACGTTGAACTTTTTACGTTTATCACACTTTCCACTTAGAACCTTAAAGTACGAGAAATGAAACAATGTGATCGAAGTTCGAGTGGATTTCGTAGAACTTTTCATTATGGGAATGTAAAAGTTATCGCAATTTATTTACCTTATCAATTATATTTATTTGTCTTTTAATGTCTCTTTAAATGTTTAATGCGCTTACATTTTTTTTTGATTTTACGAATATGTACAAATGTTTTCTGTTATTTATTTATTTACTTACTATATTTAAATGTGGGAGAACTGTAGTTCGACCGGGAAGGTACGGGAAGATGTTTCGGTTGGAGAGGTGCGGTTGCTGGCTACAGTTTGAAGCGAAGCGACCATCTTAGTGCTTAGGAGTAGCAACGTATCGACGTTTGAGCTCAGATGGGATGTCTATGGGCTACGACTACTTAGCGCCAGGTGGCTTGCATGCTCGCTTGCTACTCTTCTCGCATAAAAAATTGCAAATCAGATGGATACCTACATTTTTTCTTATTCAAATCCTGGATAGGTTGAGAAACGTAATAGAATTTTAAATTTATGATCTTAGCACGTGTGTGTGCGTGTTTTTGTGTGCCTCAGGCTCATCTGTCTAACACCATCCATCCGTCAGCCTTTACGTGTCCACTGCTGGACATAGACCTCCCCCAGGTGTACTCAAACCGGTTCTGTGCCCTCTGCATCCAGCGGTTACTCGCTATCTTGACTACGTCGTCGGCCCACCTGGTTGGGAGACGCCCTGCGTCTAATAGATTTTGGGTAAAAGGAGTATGTATAATGGTATTATTTATTTATTTATTGCAATTATATGCATATACCCCTACTTTATTCCTTTTCTATTTAACGATGTTTTATAGTTTGAAAAGAATTCCTATAAATATGTTGTTGGTTACTAGCAATTATTTTAATAACTTATTTTATCATCTATTCGTTCGTTAATTCACTCATTTTCTTTCTTTCTTTTTTATTTGCATATTCGTTATTTCATTGCGTCCGTTCTTCCCTAATTTTCTGTTTATTCATGTATCACCTTTTATAAAAAAGATGGCATAAATGGCTAATACTTAAAGCCTTATTCATTATCATAATTAACTGTTTATCATCCCACAACCGGAAACCTTTTTACAAATTCAATAAAGTGTATTAAAATGAAATTGAACATCTGAACGCCCTCACGTAAAAGTTAATCTCATAATGTAATGAATTCATCTCGTTAAACACGATGCCTCTCATAAACCCACACTGGACGTGATACCGCTAATAAATGGACCTCTTTGCATTACAATTATAATTACGTACGGAGTTACAAAGTCCAAATGGTTACTGTGAACAAAACTCTTGGGTCGAGCTTGGCCGAAGTAAATAAAAAGTTCAGAAGCGCGTACGTTAATGCGTACTCACCGTTTATATTAGGAGCAAAGTGGAAAAGCGAGAATAGAGCGGCGAGATATTAATTTAATTTTATTTGAAATATTTTAAATGAAAATCTTAAAACTAATTATAATAAAAGCCTAACCTAAACAATCTAAAGGGAGTTCCATGCGGCATGGTTCCAAGAGCGCTAACTGTATTCCCGCGTTGAATAGCAATCGCAATTCTTAAATTTATTAAAATATCAATTTATGTATTCGTTCGTACATTCATTCTTTCTTCTATTCATCCGCCCGTTTAGTTTTTTTATTTATCGGTTCATGCAAATATTCTCTAATGATTATTTTTTTACTTGCCTTAATAATGCGCATTATTTTATATTTTTGCTAATTTATTAACTAACATATTTATTTATGAATTCTTTCGTTTTTTATTCTATCGTTTATTGTTCTATTTATACTGTATTTTATTCGTATATTCTAAGTGGAAAAGCTAGTCCAAAAGGAAAAACAAATTCAATTTTATTTTTAATCGTATTGTTAGTAAAATTGAAATGTGCATACATGCCATCCGATGTTAAGTGATCTCTGTAGCCCATGGACGTCGATGACCAACCACAATCAGGACTTAAGTACTGCGTGACGTCGTACTTAGACACTGTACTGTAAATAGACACTGATGCTTGCATGAAAAAATGTAACCAATTTTAGCTGCAGCACGAGTAGTTTCTTAAAAAGCCCAATTTAACAGACATTCGGAGCTTTTTGTGAAGCCTATACATTTTTATCGAGTTCCTTCAACCATTTTAGTATGCATTACACTCATAGCTCTACATTGAAAATCCTTATTTAATTATTTACTTACTAAAAACAGTAACAGGTAAATTACACGTATATGTATAAAAATATGTACACATTTATATGGACTATTATTAGTTTATAATTGATTTATGTCAATAACTGATACAATGGCAACATAAAACGTAGTTAAGTAAAAATAAACACTACTAATATCACTAACTATCTATAAGATACATTATGAAGACTTATTTTTTATTTTCCAGTGTTGCTTATTCGCTATTCGTTCCCCGTTACTGATATAACAGCTCCGCACGGCCTCACAAATACCGAGAGAGACTAATGGAAGCCGCCGAATTTTAATCCTGACCGCAGTTCTTTTATTGTGAAAAGTTTTAAACGCAATTATTGCGAAAGGTCGTTTTTGTTGTTTATATATTTGTACTTTTGGTATGCAAAATCTTTTTTATGTGAAAAGAGCAGCAAACCAGCATGTAATGTAAAAATGCTAAAGGTGATAGAGCCACTAGAGCTCGCCCGGGGCGTTACCACCGCCACCCTCATAACCCGCCGTAAAGCAACAAGTTCTTCATGTATTGTGTTTCGGTTGGGAAGGTGTGGTTGCCGGATACACATTATTGGAGGCGACCATCTTAGTCCTCAAGAGTAGGAACGTAACCGCGTCTATCCTTAAATAGAACTTCTGTTCTATTTGAGATTAAACGTGGTTGTCCATGGCTGCAGTGACCACTTAACATCAGGTGGCCTGCATGCCCGTTTCTTACTCTTTCAATATAAAAAAAAGCTGTACATTAGCTTATGAGCTTAGATGGGATTTCAATGTGGCTTAAGTCGATTATTATTTGGATGTCCATGGTCCGCAGCCTCAAAACATTAGACTATGCACACTCGTTTGGTACTAACAGAAAAATCTTTACAGGATTAAACCAAGCCATTTCCACAGAATTAAAGATCACGTTTCGTCTAATTGGGTGCCATTGTACAACTGTACAACGGTTGGGTGTTAAAAGACCCTGGGTCTCGGAAATTGAGTTACCCTTAAAGTAATGAGCTTAGGTACGGCGGTGATTAGGGGTTGAATTTAGTTAGACCACTAATATGAATTTAAGTCTATTATGTTAGTAGCTATTATAGAATTAGTACTGTTGTGTTTATGTGCGTGAGAATGTGTGTGAGTGCATGCGTACGTGCATGGGAGCATGCGTGTTTGTCTGTGCGTTTATGCAGGTACATATGTTTGTAATTATAACCTTATGTTTAATATACGGATTCTCGTACGGGAAGTCACAGGTTCAAATTCCTGGTATCCGTGATTCTTGGAACGCAACTCATGATTAACTTAAAATACGTTTGTATTACAAGTTACGGATACACATTATTGGAGGCGACCATCTTAGTCCTCAAGAGTAGGAACGCATTCGCGTCCATCCTTAAATAGAACT
>DWON01004541.1:0-16107 GCA_018251015.1 Phocides pigmalion okeechobee | reverse complement strand
GTAATGCTTTACGGCGGGTTATGAGGCCAGCGGTTGTACCTCCCCGATAGAACCATAGTTCTCCCACCTTTAGTGATACTCTACTGATATATGATAACAAGTGGTATCCATCCATCCACCAGCCTTTGCGCATCCACTACTCGACATAGACTCTGACTGGTTGTGTACCCTCTGCATCCACCGGTTACCCGCTACACTTATAAGGTCGTCAGTCCACCTGCTTGGGGGACGCCCTGTATGAACGAACGTCGGATACGGATACATATAGCGCAATCTATCGCATAGGTTGTAAACCAAAATCACAACCTGAGGACTAAAAAGATCGCCTCGCTTCAAAGTGTAGACGGCAACCGCACTTCTCCAACAGAAACACGAGTAATGCTTTACAGCCAATTATGAGGGAAGCGGTGGTACCTCCCCGGTCGAACTATAGTTATCCCACTTATATAGTCCTTTAAAGCCGGCAATACTGACAACTCCTCTGTTGTTAAAATTTCCAGGCGAAGGTGACTGCTTTCCATCAGGCCACCCGTCTGTCACTGCCACATCAACGTACAGACACCATAATTCAGCTATTATATATATAAATTTATATATAGAGGCTAGGTAAGTCATCGACAGTTGTTAATTAGTTCAGGAGGCGTTTTAAATCTTCATCGGCGCGTTCAGTCTCCAACAATTCCAACTAAACTTGTTATGAGTTCAATTTGATTCTCCCCCTTAGTGTCATCTTTGTCGGATTCCATTTAAATATTATAAAGTACGCCTGGAGTATTGCTACCCTGTCCCAGGGCAAGAAAGACACAGTACCAGTTTAAGTTTAAAAAAGTTTAAGTTTATTTATCTCCGTGCAAAAACGCGCCCAAATTGAACGAACGAACGAAATAGGGGACGTTCTACGCCTACTCTACTACTCATGCCCAGCAGTACTGTCAGTTCTACGCTGGAAAGGAGACGGGTAGGAATTATTCGGACCTCCAGGGTTCCGTCTATATCCAAGCTTATGCTCGAGGGGTCAAATTCCCCCAAATCGTCAACTACTCAAAGATCACTTTAGTTTACGAAAGAACATAGTTTCTACTACTGTGCTACTGCTAGTGTCGATGAAGGTCAGGGCTATAATGTAAAATGAGTATATCGACTTAGAGCGCCCTGTTGGCTAAGGTTAACAGGGAAAAGCTGGCGGAAAAAAACTAAACATTTAAATCGGGGAGGTACACCACCACACCCAATATTGCTTCATTTCGCAGTCAGTTACAATCACAAGGCGCGAGGAATGCGCTCTTCATATTTATAATATACTTACTACTAAATCGCACTTTATGTAAAGTCCCAAAATTGCTTTACGAGGGAGCCGTGCAACTAAAATATTCAGTGGTCTGTTTGTGCGAACAACTGTAAAATCATTTTGTATGTGGAAGCAATGTTTTGGCGAGCAGTGTTTGCCCCAGCGAGTACTTAATCCTTCTTCTATGTTAATGCTTGTGTATTTTATACTAGTTGTTACTCGCAACTTCGTTTACATTGTTTAATATATAATATTTATTTATTAAGGATCGCCAACGGAAAGTACACAGCACTAAAATTATACAACAAAGGGAAAAGAAAACATCAGATGCCTTTCAAATTATAGACAACTACAATTAAATAATCATTGATATACTAATACACACACTAATATAAACACGGTTGGACCAACTTATCCACAGCAGCCGGTATATGGGTTGTTTTATTAAAACGGAAGTAGCAAAGGAATATGCAGTCCATCTGATGATAAGTAGTCACTGCTGTCCATGGATACCTGAAACCATGTTCATAAAAAACAACAGTCCCACGTGTAGTCGATTATGGATGTGTTTCTTTTCGAGGACTAAGATCATCGTCTCGTTTGTAAGTGTATCCTCTCTCATTGAAACACAAGTACTGATTTACCACAGATCATAAGGACGGCAGTGACGTGTACCAGATCGAATTGTAGCTTCACCATCTTTCAAAACATGTACAGTGTGCCTCAAATAAATTATATATTTTTTCGATAAATTACTACAAAAGTCTTTAGTGGATCAGAGAAATCAAGTATTTACCAAATTTAGCCAAGAGTGCCAATAGTCTACGAGTAATACTGCAGAAATATATGTATCAATAGACAGACGATTAAACTGATATACGGAAAGACTTACAGAGAAAAAAAGGACAAACAAATGGACGGGCGGATAGACAGACAAATGAAAAGACGGAAAAACGGACATATGGATAGAGAAACAGAGATAAATAGACAGTTGGACGGACAGAATCACAGATTAACGTCTAAGTGGAGAGACTGATAAATGGACTAATGGACTAGACTAGACTAGACTAGACTAGACTAGACTAGACTAGACTAACGGACAGACTGACAAAGAGATAGACAGATGGACAGAGAGAGTGACAGAACAATGAATACGACAGACGGTCAAATGGTCTGACGGACTGACTGATATAGTGACAGACAGATATATGAATTGACGTATAGATAGATAAACTAAATTTTAAGGCTTTAATTTTAGCAACTTAACGTCAGAACCCCAAAGGTTTAAACATGTAAAATTTATAACCTAATTTACGGTAAACTTTAACGGTAAAGGCTTTAGTAAAACGGCACCGATAAGGGCACGATTGGCGTTAGGACGTCGCGTGTCGTTAGCAGAGTTAGACTTTGTTTCAGACTGAAAGCCTGTTAAGTGGCTCACAGGTTAATTTATCAAAAGCTTTAACATTTTAAGTTTTGGAATTATAATTAATATTTTACTTACAAATATGTCTAGCAACTTAAAATGTTTTTTTTGTTACGTAATAAATATGAAAGCATATCTATATCACATTTTATAGGTGGTAGAGTCATTAGAGCTCGCCCGGGGCGGCACCACAAAGTTCTCTCACCTTTAAATGTTGTTATTATTAATTTGCATCAAGTACTTAACGTTGCTTTGGAGATAGTCAATCAATTGTAGTCAATTAAGCGGAGATAGATTGCGTGCCTTGAGCAAAGTAATCGTGGAGTGTACACATATTTTTGTATGTTTACGATATTTCTCATTTCCATGCTACATCCAGCCAGCGGGAATCGGATAAGCCGATTTATTAAAAGACGGGAACAAATTTTATATTGCGGAGATGAGAGAGAATTGGATCGAGTGAATATTTTCTAGTCTGATACCCTTGCGTACTATTACTAGTCACATGTAAAAGTATTGATATATGTATATAGAACCCTGTCCAAAATGTTGAAACATCATACATTACCAGCCAGGTACCACCGCCAACCTCATAATCCGCCGTAAAGCATTAGATGTATTTCGGTTGGAGAGATGAGGTTGCAGGCTGCATTTTGAAGCGAGGTGAGCGATTTCAGTCGTATTTGTGATTGTACGTAGATGTCTATGGGCTGTGACTACATAACATCAGTTGGTTTGCAACCCGTTTGCTACTCATCACACTTAAACAATAAAGCAAATTAGTAAAAACACAATGATAATGATAATAAATAATAAATCAATAGAAACTTAAAATAAAAAATCCACGGTACTGAATGAGATTACTGCAAACAAGCCGCGACTTGTAAGATAGAAAATATTCATTTGATCCAATCGCTAGCAATCTCCGATATAAAATTCTTACCCGGCTGCTAATAAATCTGCTTATCCGATATCCGTTGCTGGATTTAGCTTGGAAATTACGAAAAATGGTGTAAGCGATTTGTTTATAGAACTTTTTAAAGGTAGAGCCGTTAGAGGTCACCCGGGGCGGCACCATCGCAACCCTCATAACCCGCCGTAAAAAAACATGTTCTTCATGTATTATGTTTCGGTTGGGGAGCTGTGGTTGCCGGATACACATTATTGGAAGCGACCATCTTAGTCCTATGAGTAGGAACGCATCCGCGTCCATCCTTAAATAGAACTTCTGTTCTTTTTGAGATTGGACGTGGTCGTCAATGGACTGCAGTGACCACTTAACATCAGGTGGCCGGCATGCTCGTTTCTTACTCTTTCATAATAATAAAAAATAACTGTTTTGTAGATCGGTAGAGAATAAAACGTGGTTTGAAGAAGCAATTACGTATAGCATCCCTTTATGTGTAGATAAGCATAAAGTAGCCTAATGTATTATGTTATAATACAGTTGCATGGCTCGTGGTCACGGCCTAACTGGCAACTGGTTCGAAATATCGGCAATTAAAAAGCGTTAATCGTGAGTTCCCGTTATATAACATAACTTATAAATTTCGCGATGGTTTCAGTTTAAAATCGTATGTGTCCTAATGTAGTTCATTACATATTATAGTAAATTCTATAGATTTGGATAAGGACCAAAGAATTCAGCTTTATTAAGTGTTGATACAGTTTGGGGTGGTTAAGTTGATACAAATTCTTTGGGATTTCTAAAAATTTGGATATTTAATCTCCGCTACGTAAGGTTATGATATTTATATTATGTTATTACACAAAATCATACCGAAGTATTGCATCAAAATACAATAATTGGTGTCAAAAATTGTTGTCACATTTTGATGTGAATGAAAATAAACTATATTTATGTAATTAATTAAAAAAATAAGACTCACAAAATGCTTTTTAATGGTGGCAAAATACGAAACCAAGATATAAAATCTGGTCTGATCCTGTATCTATAAACAAACGGAAATATTCCAACCACAAAAGTGTAAAGCTATTAAGCTATAGCGATTTCTGAGGAAGGTCTTGATACATAATGTTATGTTGTAAATCGGACGAGGAATTTAATAGTTCAATTTAATATACATAATAATTGAGTGGTCATTCGAAATAGACGTTTCAAATTTTTAGTTTTTGAACTAGGTTATGACTGGATGCATTTATGAAAGAAAAATAGTGTAAGTAAGTATAAACTGTATTACCCGAGCTAAGCTGGGCCGCTAGTTGATAATGAAAATGGTATTAAACTTACTCAGAATAAACATGCAGCAATTAAACCTATTTGACGTTTAAATAAGCATAATTAGAGAAACCTTTAAAACATTGCCATTTAGGTAATTTCTTACATTTGGCAAACGGACCCAACTTTTTCAGATTACGCCGAAGATCCACAGAAGAAATTTGGAACAATGAACCACTAATTAGAAACAACATTTAATTAAGTTGAGTTACCGATTTTGTTTTAAAAGCCTTCCGCGAACAACAATTTGGTCATAAATAAACAATGGCAATCTTTAGTCACTTTTCAAAACAATTATTGTAAATTGTTCGTGCTGGGACCGGTACCAGAACATTCAACCCGAAGTTGGACTCAGAACTTTGTTTTCCATTTTTCATTTTCATTGTCCTCTTTTTTGGATATAAAGATGATTTTAGGATCAGACTCCTTTATTTGCAAGGAATATGTTTTAATATTCATAATCTATTACTAATCATAATCCGCTTCATAATCCGCCGTAAAGCATTACTTATGTTTCGGTTGGAGAAGTGCTGTTGCCGACTACACTTTGAAGCGAGGCGACCATCTTAGTCCTCAGGAGTAGCAACGTCTACGTTCGATCTCAGATAGGATTTCGTTCGTGTTTGTGGTTGTACGTGGGTGTCTACGTATGCCACTACTTAACATCAGGTGGTTTGCATGCTCGTTTGCTACTCTTCTCAAATATAAAACTATGATATGTGTAAGAAGAAACTAAAACCAGCCGGGTTAGTAATTTCTTTTTAATAACGAACACATTAGATTTTAGACTCCAATAATCAAAAAAGAAGTCAAATAACAAAACAACATCGCCATAAAAACGACCGTGATTTTTTTTATTCTTTTTTTCAAAATTGAAAACCCAAAAGTATGTTCATTCGGTGTTGCCAACTTATGATTCTGATATTACCTGCAAATATTCACAGTCGCTAATAATACATTTATGAATTACATGAATCAAGAAAATTGTTTTTTTAAGTTGTGATCTAATAAGTGTTTAAGTTCCATTTAAACAAATTTTCAGTTAAATTGTTGACATCCTCTTCAAGTTTATTATTATTTTTGACATATTCCATATTTATTGTTTTGTATTTGTATTTTAACTATGTAACCGGTACGCACGGTTAACGATTTTTAACTGCCGATATTTTTAGCCGTTAACGGTGACCATTGCCCACGTGCAACTATTTCGAAATACATGCAATTAAAAATCGTTAATCGTGAATATCCATTACATAGCAAAATTTGTAAAATCCGTAATGATATTTTTTTCAAATCACACACACCTCAGATCGTACACAGATTACATTGCTACTTCTAAAAAGTGACATCATCCAGCTACTAACTTTTCATCTGCGTTCCGTGAAATAGATACATTTTAAATCCATTCTCATCTTTGCATATTAATTTATTAACCAATGGGCCTGGTTACCGGTCGATTATTCTTGGTATTCTTATATCTGATCCTATCTTTAGTTTTTCCTTTTTACCTTCCTTCTTACTTTCAGAATGCAATTCCATCACTTTTCTTACTTTTTCATATTCTCCCGTGAATATTTCGTCACTTTCCTTCTTTTTTATACTCTCCCGTGAATACTTCGTCACTTTTCTTTTTTATCCTTTTCCGTTCAGCCAGTATTAAAAAATGTAAAAATGTTTGTGTATAGGCTATTTATATATATTTCAATGCGCGCTGTGGTTACCTTTAATTGTAAGAAGACTTATATGTTATCAACTGTATTCATGTAATTTTTATTCCCTGAATGCTGTATCTTGCGTTGGTAATCCAGTAAAATAAATAAAAAGCAGGGGTGTTCTTAAATGATTCAACGACCAAGTATCAAATGGAACTGATTCTTTTCACAAATCTTGCCTCTATTTATATTAAAAACTTTCATCCCTCCAGTCAATAAAAAAACAAAAGTAATTTGAATATAGAATGCCTCCATAATAGAGTTTGATTTTCGAAGGTAATTTAAATATAGAATGGTCTCATATAAGTATATAATTTTGAGTTATATTTGGTCCATTTTTGACGATAGTATGTCATAAGCAGTTCTCCATTTTTTAAACGTGATCAATTGCGTAATTTGTTTAGAAACCCACGATACTTTTACAGGAATTGTTGCAATATTAGTTGATCTTTAAATATAAGATATAATACTGTTGAAATGCTTTAAAAGTATTGAGTAATATATTTAAACAGTTAGAATCGATCAAAGTTTAAAAATCTTCTGCTGTAAAATCGAGCTTCTGAAGACGTCAAACGGTCTCAAATGGGTGATACAAGAATTTTATTAACAAAATAAATAAATAATTAATCCAATTATAACCCTTACAATACAGATTATGAGTTTTGTTTACGAGATTTTTTTAGACTATAATTGTTTACAATCCATCGCGTGTTGTTCAAACATTCTGTATCCGAGAGTTCTGTAATCAGGGGTAATGTGTAACTTGCTACCGATTTCTCTCCCTAATGGAGATAGCACGTTTTGCATAATGAGGTCCTGTACACGATTAGGTTTTAACGATGATGACTTTCTTCCAAATGTTCTGTTACGTCTCAATCCGAAATGAGCTTTATTACAATTGAATAAAGTACAGTTTCGATTGCCGTTTTACGTCAGGTTGTGTTCCTCATTTATATTCCTCATGCCTCCATAGCCGTCATGCTTGGTAGACAAAGTAATGTAGACGCTTAGACTGTGTACCGTAAATGAAAAAAATAAGGATTTTTTCAATGATTCATTGGAGAGGATAAATTATTTTTATTATAGACCAGGAGCGCGTTGAGGAAATTTTTACGTTTTTTTAATATGTAATATTATCAATTTGTCAATGGCATTTTGTAGAAATATAAATAGTAATAAAAGATATGAAATGATTATTTATTTTAAAATAAGTATTTAATGTTATTCATGAAAATAATTAATTCTGTACTCTTATTTTATATCCCTTTAATTTGAATTATATCATTTTTTTTTGAAAATTCAAATACATTTGTAAAAATTAAATAATTATTTTATAGATTAAAAAATAACGTTGTAAAAACTTAAAAATAAGCAAATATTGTTCAAGCTTTTAGTGTCAAATACACGTTGCCTAAATCCTAAATCCTTAAGTGTGTAATGTTTATTTATCAAGGACTGATTTAAAAAGAATGCCGACAGTTTTTTTCCACCGGCTTTTTTCCCTCCCTCCCTCCCGGTCAACCTTAACCAACAGGGCGTTCAAAGCCGATGTTTTGCCCTTGACATTCATTAAGAGTATGTAAATACCTTACAATGAAATAAAATATTTGAATTTGAATTAAGAATTGGGTGCAACGCCGTTGGTGCGTAAATAAATATATATTTACATGTTAACTTAAATTTTATAAAATAATCACTTCTTAAACCAGTTTAACATAAAAAATATTATAAAAAAATGCCCTTTAATTTCAAAAATATTTAAATAAACCCTATAAACATTTTTATTTTTTACAAGTTGTTTATTTAATAAAGTGCATAGTTAACTAATCGACTAATCGTATAAGTATAATAAAAAATCGAATTCCTAAGTGTTTTTATGATCATATCATATGTAACTATTTACCAACACATGAGAAAAGATCAACAAAATCGAGTTAACTCCGATAACACGAGTTTCCCAGTCGCAGGCTCTCAGACTAACAACAATATGAACAAGTACGAAGGAATTTTTAATTAATATCCGCTCCGGCTCTGATTAACGTTCCGTTCGGTTCCGCGATACTTGGCTTTAATGAATCTATTGGTTTTTCATGTTTCTGCGTCAATTTGAATAAAGTTTTCAGTCGATTCGACTCATTATTAAAGACATATTTACCAGGGCTAGAACTTTACTTCCGGGGAGGTACCACCATCCTCATAATCCGACGTGAAACTCTTTTCGCATGTTTTCAGACTATGTCTTCCCTAAATTTGTACATTTTACTATTTAATATTGGCAATATTACGAACAAACTCAAAGTAAAATATTTTATTTTTTATTTAAAGGTATTTACATACACTTATTGAACTATTTACATAACTCGTGATCAAAGCTAAACTTATCTTGTGTTTCGGTTGGGGAGGTACCGTTGCCGGCTACACTTACAAGTGAGGCGACCATCCCAGTCTTCAGCAGTAGCAACGCATCTACGTACGATATTAGGCAAGACCAGACCAGATACCATTTAACATTAGATAGCCTGCACACTCGTTTAATACTCTTATAACGCAAAAAATAACTGAGTTTTCACGATAATATAACGGTATATGAAGTTTACTCTGGCCTGAAGATGACGGCCTGAAACGTCTTGAAACTTTCAAAATCGGTCATAACGGTTATTTTTTAGACGAAAAAAATGGCAAATGACTTACAACGACGTAGCTACTTTCTTCGGAACTAATTTTAAACTTGTTAACAACTGTCAATAACTTACCTAAGCTTTTGTATAAAAATCTATGTGTTCAATGCCTAAATTATGTTGCCTTTTCACTTTGTCTTTTTGTGAGAAGAGTAGATAACGGGCATGCAGGCTACTTCATGTCAAATAGTCATTCTTGGACTGCAGCCATGATTTTTTTATGTGAAAAGAGTAGCGAAGGAGCATGGAAACCACCTGACGTCAAGTAGTAGCAACATACGTACAACAACAAATACGACTGAAATCCCATCTGAGCTCGAGCGTAGATATGTTGCCACACCTGAGGACTAAGATAGTCGACTCGCTTCAAGGTGTAGTCGGCAACCGCAAAATGATATTCATGGACCTTTAAATACAATCTCAAACATTGCTTAGTTCTATATGAAGTCGCACGTAGGCGTTGCTACATCTGACATCCAGCAGTTACCCGCTATCCTTACCAGGTCGTCGGTACACCTGGTCTTGGCACGCCCTGTGGTCCTTTTGCCTTTGCATGGCATATAATGGCCTAAAACCTCACCGAGTCAATGAGTGAGTTCACATTTGTTCAATTCGTGTATCCAATACTGGGATTAAGCTGTATTATCCCGAAACATCGTGAAACAGATTTGAAAACAATATTCCCACGGGAGCTGCGTAGCAGAGTTCCTGACTTCCAACCTTATTCCCGTAAAACCGGGATTTATCGCTTCACCAGCAAATAAATTACGCATCCTTGCCGTACCTGTACATACAAGCATAAATCTATACAAATAATAAAATTGTAACTGATCACTGTCTGTACGTGGGAGATATGTGCGAAAAACTAATACTAAACACCTTTAAAAACGCAACAGAAACCAAAGAAATTGTTAGAATTTTGTCTGTTTTTATCATGTAATATGTATTCTCGATTAATGATTTATTGCTGATATTTCGAACCAGTTGCATGGCTCGTGGTCACGGCTAAACTTACAAATCGACCGAGTTTAGCCAAAACTACGAGCCATGCAAGTGGCAACAATCAAAAATGTTCACCGTGAGTACACGATACAGAGTACAATGTGTAAATTCCGCAAGGATATAAGTTTAAAATCATGTTTTGTCTTGTTGTCTATTAATTTGTTAATTAGTTTATCTCTTAATTTGTTTGTCTGTTTGTCCGTCCGTCCGTCTTTTTGTTCGTCTATGCATCTGTTTGGCTGTTCGTCTGCTTGTCTGTTTGTCTATGCGTTTTTGTTCATTATTTCAGAAATAGCTTAACCTATTTTGATGCGATTTTCTCTGATGTATTTTATTACGTCTTACTTATCATTTACTGGTAATTTTAAGAATTAATAAAAAAAATATGTCAATTTAGAAGTTGCTAGTGTGAATACATGAAAAAAATTCGCTATTAGAATATCTTGAAAGTTCAGAACATTGAAGCTAACGTAAACGAAGTCACAGGCAGCAAGTAGTATAGCAAAAATATAAATATATAACCTTCCAACAGGCAATATTCGATAAAAGCAATCTAGATACCAGCGTGGGTCCAATCTACCCCACACTTTATGGCGCAACAACTTTAGGAGGGTTCAATTTATCGTGGGGTGAAACCCACCTGAAATTAATGGGATTTTTTGGTTGCAAATAGGTTAAGGTTTTTTGGAAGTAGCATATGAGCGTGCAGACCACCTGAAGTTATTTTTTTTTATAATGTAAGAGTAAGAAACGGACATGCACGCCATCTGATGTTAAGTGGTCACTACAGCCCATGAACAATCACGTCCAATCTCAAATAGAACAGAAGTTCTATTTAAAGATGAACGCAGATGCGTTCTTACTCTTGAGGACTAAGATGGTCGCCTCCAATAATGTGTATCCGGCAACCACCAACCGAAACACAATACATGAAGAACCTGTTGCTTTACGGCGGAATATGGGGGTGGCGGTGGTACCGCCCCAGGCGAGCTCTAATGGCTCTACCACCTTTAAAATGGTCTCTATATGGATAACTAAATCTGAGCTAAAGCTAAGGTTCTGCCGGACGTTCTGCATAGACGCGCTGTTACTTCTGAGGACTAAGATCGTCGCCTTGCTTGTAAGTGTAACAATCAACAACACTTCTGTAACCGCAACACAAGAACTCTATTTGGTTCTTTATAGAAACTAAAACACACTATAAAACATATTTTGATTATTGCACCCCTAAGCGGTAAGAATTTGAAAGATTACTTATAAAGTTTTTGTGTTTCACTCTTTAATACAGATTAAATGAGGACGAAGAAAAGAATTTTGGAAACTGCGCTCCTAAAGGGTAAAAAAGAGTTTGTAATTTTAAATTTCGAAATATCGACTATTTAGACAAAACTAGATTAAACTTCATCTATTCAAATTCGTTCAAAACTTGCAATAAACGACTTACGCAAGTAAGTAGCGGTCCAAAGTCTATCTTAAAATAACTTCATCCCTTCAAAGTCGTTCAAAAGTCGTAAACTACGAGCTAAAGTCCGTTAAAAATAACTTCAACTTTTGAAAAACGACTTTCGCGGGTAGGTCGCAAGCTAAAGACCGTTTTAAATGACTTCATCCTTTCAAATTTGTTCAAAATTCGAAAAAAACAACTTTCACGGGTATATCGTGGGCTAAATTCCGTTTAAAATAACTTCATCCATTCAAATTCACAATAAACGACTTTCACGGGTAAGTCGCGAACCAAAGTCCGTTGAAAACAACTTCAACTTTTCAATTTCGTTTAAAATTCGTAATAAAATAAAACCTCGCGCAGAGCCTCATTACACAACGCGGAACATCCCATCATTAAAAACTACTGTCCAGTTTTAATCATCTCACGACAGGAGCGTCACTTCGCTACTTGTTACTGAAGTCGTTGAATACGTAAAAACAAAAAAGTTTGTAAGCCACGTGTCGTACTGTGAGTGTGCAAGCGAGTGTTCGCGTCGACATCTTTTGGTAGTGGAAAATGTTGAAAATGTAACACTTCACAAAAATGTCTTCTGTGTCTAAGGATATTAAACTATTTGTAATTGTAATTAAATTGAACCTTTTCATAAATAACACATCGAATAGAATATATGAAATGTAGGAATTTGTAGAATGGAATTTGTTAATGTAAATACTGCTACAATTAACATCATTATGTTAAGTATTACGTGTTTTGAAGTACCTGAATAGTAAAGTAGCAATAGTAGTGCAGAATATTAAACTTTACATTTGTATTTATTTACATAAATTAATTAACTTGAATGAATATTACTATACTTATTAATTAATTAATTTGTAATTATTAATGCAAAGTAATTAATCTATAACATTGAAAATCTCAAAAGTAATTGTAATGAAATCCGAACCTGTAAGCTTTTAAACATTGAGTCACGATAAGATATAATAATAATAATAATAATAATTTATTTTTCTTTTTGTTTAGTTTTCTTTACAATGATCGTTGCTTTTAATTAGTGGCTAGTCTCATTTTAAGCCAAAATGCCTAATGCTAGTATATTATATATAGTATGCTTTTATATACTGTATTATGTATTTCTAATGACTTAAATTCGTTCGGTTTTATATTTTATTTATTTATTTAATGAACACCAACATAATGTACATTTTTACAATTAAAAAAGGTAAAATTAAAATATATGAGCTTAATGCCATTACATTTATAGGTATAGAGTACTTGTAAGTAAATAAAAAAATATTCTGTATTTTGAACGAATAAAAATGTTTCGCTTATCGCATACAGTACGCAGTGAGAAACGTTTCAAAAAGGCCTTCAATAATTTATATATTCAAAGGGACTAACAAGAGACACTTGAAAAGTTTTAAGCTGAAGTTCTCGAGAATGGTTTGATTTGATGTAGCTTTCAAGAATAAGGCTACAAACAAAGCTGGAATTAAAACTGTTTAATACCTCTTGTACTTTTAACCAACTTTCACCTTTTTCCAGGAGTACTTTTTATGTGAGAAGAGCAGCAAACACGCATGCAAGACACCCGCTGTTAAGTAGTCGCATCCCATAGTCATCCACGTACAGCCACAAATACGACCGAAATGCTATCGGAGCTCGAACGTAGATACGATGCTACTCATGAGGACTAAGATGGTCGCCTCGCTTCAAAGTGTGGCCAGCAACCACAACTCTCATACCATAATACAAGTAATGCTTTACGACGGATTATGAAGGTGGCGGTGGTACCTTCCTGGTCAAATTATAGTTCTCTCACCTTCAAACTGTTAAAATTGTTTGTTTTAGACTTATTTTGTATTTTATTTTGTAAATGATTAAATCATGTAGGTCTTATGTTAAATAGTCGCTACAGCCCGTAGATGGATGTCCATACGTTCGAACTCGCAGAGGATGTCCCGTGTGAGGTTGTATATAGATACACACAATGCGACATACAAACCCAAACAGCACATACAACCTCAAATGGGACATACAACCTCAAACGGGACATACAACTTCACACGGGATATACGAACTCAAACGGGACATACAACCTCAAACGGGACATAAATTGTCAAACGGGACATACAACTTCACATGGGATATACGAACTCAAACGGGACATAAAACCTCAAACGGGACATAAATTGTCAAACGGGACATACAACTTCACATGGGATATACGAACTCAAACGGGACATACAACCTCAAACGGGACATAAATTGTCAAACGGGACATACAACTTCACACGGGATATACGAACTCAAACGGGACATACAACCTCAAACGGGACATAAATCCTCAAACGGGACATACAACTTCACACGGGATATACGAACTCAAACGGGACATACAACCTCAAACGGGACAGCCTATCTCCTTATCGTAGATTGGACGTATATAAGTACTACCGAGCACAAGTTAAGTGATAGGAAAGTCTAGGATCTTCATCATCTTCATCGGATTATATCTATTAAACAAATAACATAGGATTTAAACATAGGAAGGCAGACATACAAATAGACATCCATACATACATCTTACATACTTACTTTCATACAACATGTACGCATGCAGAACTAACAAATAACCATTTTACGAAACGGGTACCAACGATTAACGGTTATCGATATTTCGAACCTGTTGCAAGGCTCGTGATCACGGCTAATACAGTAGGGGGGGATCCATTGATAGATGCTAGTAAAAGATTTATCTTCCTACCATACATACTAGATCGTTTTCTTAGCCGTAAATAAATACCAGTAAGTAAAATGTATAAATTCCGCGATAATATTAGTTTAAAATCATATAAACAACCCTCAGTCTGGGCTCCGCTAGAACATAAACAGTACTTTGATGTCAGTGTTTTACTAAATCTCCCTTGCGCATATAACTTGGTGCTCAACTAGGTATGTGCCCTATTCTCTCGCCCCCGAGGAGCTATCACAAAGAGAGGGAAGTAAAAAAATCACTTAGAAATTTAATTCAGTCGTTTCTCGCTTTAACGGCAAAGTGTTAGGGACTTGTTGCCGTGATAACGATAACAGATTTCGTTGTTAAAAGATTTTCGTTGGCATAAAGAATCAAACAATATTAATTTGTTCTTGCGAATTTAGAACAAAAATTGAGAAAGATATATTATTTTTATCAAACTTAAAAAGAAGTAAACATAGCTTAGCTGGAGGGAAAGAACAAACTTGCTTTCAGTCCATCTGATTTTAAGTAGCCACTGCAGCTTATCAGTAACAAATTCTGTGGAAGATATGGCAAGAAGATCTCTTATTCGTTGACATTCGTAACTCAATATAGACCAGTATTTCTGGAATCCATCACTGATACGATACGTTGTAACTTTACGAGGGCTGAGATGGTTTTATCAATTTAGATAAATAACATCGAGTTAAAACAATAATTAAAATTGACTTTGATGTAGCTAGTGTTCTTGGAACCATGCTGCATGGGCACGGACTCCCTTTAGATTATTTAGGTTAGACTTTTATTATAATTAGTTTTATGATTTTAATCATTGTAAATATATTAATAAAGTATTAAAAAGAAAAAAAGCCGACTTAAAACAGTTTACGTTTAATCAAATAATTTCAAATGTCTTTCAAAAATATAGTAAGGTGATATCTGCTTATATTTGCGTAAAAAATGTCTTAATTTAATAACCCATTGAATTTTGTAGGAAAAAAGATTGTATTCCAAAATTGGGCTGGGAATCCGTAGGGATTTTCCATCGGGATTAGATTCTTTTCCTACTTTCAAGCCCATTGACTGGGAGAATGAAAATGGAGGGTTGTAAGAATCGTGGAATGGAGGAATCTAAATGATTTTAAAAATACGATACGAGTATACAAAATTATTATTTTTATTTTTTGAGGGTTTATTTACTTAAATTTGACATGCAATATATTAAAACCAATTATTATAAAAGCATGGTATCAAACACTGGCCGCATTTCCGTGCTAAGTAGCATTCTCAATTCTTTGCGTGAGACATAAACCAGCCCTTTTGTCACCGGCTGCGTCAATAAAATGTATAATATATTTCAGAGAGATGGTGTGACGTAAGCATATTTAACGTCACAATTGTTGACTTGACGACTCATTTTCAGATATTCCTAAGAAAACTTGATTATCTTCGTATATTGCTCGAGCAGCGTAATGTTGTCGTAGAGAGATCCGAACTATGCGACGGCTTGAGCGAGAATGATCACTACCTGCGGGCGCTCGGACTTTTATAACAAAATTGGGTGGCGGTACATAACTT
>DWON01004540.1:0-16109 GCA_018251015.1 Phocides pigmalion okeechobee | reverse complement strand
TCTCAAATAGAACAGAAGTTCTATTTAAGGATGGACGCGGATGCGTTCCTACTCTTGAGGACTACGATGGTCGCCTCTAATAATGTGTATCCGGCAGCCACAGCTCTCCAAGCGAAACACAATACATGAAGTACATGTTGTTTTACGGCAGGTTATGAGGGTGGCGGTGGTGCCGCCCCAGGCGAGCTCTAACGGTTCTACCACCGTTCAAATATTTAAGATTTTCATTAATGTAATTCAAATGTCATCTATATATTAAAAGAGAAAGTTGTCTGACAGACTCATAGATTAACGTATATATAAAACCGATGCATGTAGAAATTAGAAATCTTACAAATAGGATCTTTATATGGTACATATAACAAGTGAGTGCTGTAATAGGAAGTATAAAAATCTGAAAGCTGTCATCTGTCATCAAATCTGAAATTTATAACAGCGGTTAAAAAAAGATGAAAATTTGTATTTTTTATTATGTTTCCTTCAAATATACCTACATATTGGGTATAATTATAGTATAATTTACTAGAATGAATTGTAATATATATTTCTATGCGAATAGTGCCGTAGACAAAAGCTAGTATCTAATATGTTTCGCGGAACATAATTTAAGTGTAATCTAATTCAAAAACGTATTTATTTATTTAGACATACCAACAGCAAAGTGTACAGGACTATAGGTAATAGTTTACCCTATTCTCATAAAAAATAAACATTGACGTGTTTTCACTTATTATAAAAAAAACTAAAATTTAAAACGTGAAACACAAACAACATGTTTAATATATATGGACAGGATTACGACCAATTTTATTTTATACGCTATATTCTTCAATACAGGGATAGTAAAATTGAAACCATATATTTAAGAGCGATAAAATTTTTATATGACCCTTATTTTAAGTGATAATAACATTTTGAAAAGGTGTAGAATTTACAAGTATTTTATCTTTCTCCGTAGCTACATATATAATTTTCACATGTCAATAACAGTGCGAGATTATTACCAGCGTTCTTGGCACCATACTGCATGGACACGACATCCCTTTAAATTGTTTAATTTAGGTTTTTATTATAATTCATACTACAGTATTCCATGTTCATTATGGATAACATATCAGGATGAATTGATTTATATTGAAATTTAAAAGGAGATATAGATATTTTATCAATATATTCGAAATACATTTTCGGATAGCATAATTCCTTAGCACGCGGTGCAGTAAACGGGCTTTATGCAGGATCGAATTATCAGTCGTCCTTTAATGGTTGAGGAACAGTCGGTGTAAAATCTCCTGTGACAGTCTACCATTGCCTTCGTAAATCTCTGTAAAACAACTCTAGCATTTCGGTTGAAGCGGTTGCTGGTTTTTACAAGCGAAGCGACCTTCTCAATTTTCAGGATAGCAAATTACAGGATTTCAGATTAGCAGTAATACGTGTATATACAACCTACAACAGTCCTCTTCGCGGTGTGATGTGGATGTCAATGGACTACCGTGAGCACTTAACATGCGTTGATATGGACGGACCCTGGTTTTCTACTGTTTAATATAAATAAATCTGCCGGGTTATTTTAATATTAGGTAATATGAATATTAACAGATACTCATATCCTGAGAACTGACCTCATAAAGGGTACTGTCAAGATCCATACTTCCTAGCTATTTATCCGTTTCCCACACAGGTATATCAACGCCGTAACATAGGAAGTCTCTATATTAACTACAGGTATCTTTTTCGATGAAGTTTGCACTGCATTAAGAAAGATAGACTTTTTGACCTACGCAATTTAGAATATTTCTACTAAATATTGCACTTGTTACACAGTAGTTACATATCGATAGCTGAAACCGTAATTACAACCTTTACACGCGAAACTAACCTCATTGGTCACTCGCGACCTAAAATCTTTTTAATGCCTGCAAATTTTTTTCACTAGTTGCAAAGATCGTTTCTAGTCATATTATATAAACATGTTATGGTTTACAAGCAAAATATCGCCCTTAAAGTGCTTTAAACATAATATTAATAAATACTATGCAATGTAACTAGTTTTTGCATGCGGTTTTGCTCGCGCAAATGTCAATATTACCATATGTTTCAATAAATCATCCAGATTTTTATTCTTAACGCATGAACCAATTCTATAAAACTTTTGAAAATCTATAAAAGAAATCAATATCTCCATACAATTTTTCATGTTTATTTTACCTCGCTAGCAAAATTCTTTGCTTAGTACTATCTTATGCTGTATAAATATGATTTATTAGCTAAATTTCTGGATTATTGATACATTGGTTTCGACTGCGCTGTTTTCTGGGATAATCAGCCACCTTGCTTTTTTATATGTACAGATTAAACACCAATTGCTTATTGTATTATAAGTTTCTGCACTTTTCTGAAAGTGGTTGGTGGAGTTTGTTAATTTGAAGTTTACAATAAAGGTAACGTACTAAAATAAATTTAATCTTCGACGCTCGAAGTCTGTGTTCAAGTATAGTAGAACGAACGTCTAATTCTTGGAAGCAAAGTGTTTATTAAAAATAAATTACCATTTTGTTCAAGAGCGAAAAGAAATATTCTCAGGATGTTATTTTTATTTTAAAAAGAATGACAAACGAGTGCAGAGAGCATGTGGTCGCTCTAGTCCATCTATGTCCAAACTCTAGGTTTAATGGAATATTCGATCTCGTATGTACTCAAATAGTTTATCAATCCTAATTTGCGTTGCTAGTGCTGCTCCTGAGGACTAAGAATGTCGCCTCCCTTGTTAGCAGCCAGCAACAGTACCACTACAAACTCATCGCAACAATTATTACGGCGGGTTATGAGGGTGGCTGTGGTACATTCCCGGTCGATTAACAGCACTACGATGTAAAAGCTGCAAAAAGACGCGTAAACTCGTAAAATTATTACATGCAAAGCTTGTATTACGTGAAATTTTAAACAGTGTATAAATTGCACTAAACCTATTATTAACGTGCCGTTCAATAAATCTATTTAATGAAAGACGGTCAGATAATCAATCTAATTGAAATTCGCCTTTATTATAAAAATATTTGGGCGCAATGTTTCCTTAGCAAACCATAACTCTCGATATATTTATACACGTCTGCTAACCGACGCGTAATACAAATCTTTCATTGAACTCATATTATTTTCTAAACAATCGTAGCTAACGTATTCCAATGTACACGGTGAATGGCTGACTGAGAATAGCTTTCAGTAGAGTAACAGGAAGTGTTATTTCTACAAAAGTATTAGGTTTGAATAATGCAATAAATGCATTTGAGTCGTTCAATCGGATAAGAAATTACGTACAAAAATCTGTCATAAGCGTTCATACAAATCCATATTGTACATTATTAAAACGCTAATTATAATATATTTTTGATTCTATTAATAATTGATTGGTCTACACTTAAAGCGAGACCATCTTAGTCCTCAGGAGCAGCAACGCATCAACGTGCGACTTCATTAGGGATTGTAGTTCTGTTTGAAGTTGATGTGGATGACTATGGGCTGTAGTGACTATTTCATATCAAGTGGCTTGCATGCCTATTTTTTTTACTTTCCTCAAAACAATGTTTAGTATAGACAAGTTGGACCACAGTTTCACAACTTTACGATTTTAGCTTTCGATATAGGTCTTTAAGAAACAAAAGAAAAATAATTAATTATAATAATTAATCAATCTATTAATGTTGATGCTTACACTACTTTAGTTTTTCTTTGTTAATCGCATGAATTTATTGTTCACATTAATTGATTAGCAATATCACTATAGTTTAAATTTAAATTTCAGGTGTTTAAATATATGTTACAAAGTGGCAGTGCACACATAAGCCAAAGTGGACGCACACTATCGATGATATGTGCAGCGCAGTTATCACATTAATTGAAGGTGTCGTACATTTATTCCAATACTACGCGCCGTGCACTACACATCTTCGAACAGCATATACGAGTAGATGACGTCATAAGAATCGAATAATTCTCGCCGTCCGTATCATTTGTTTTAAATACGATGACGTCATCCGTGGGCAGGAGTTCTTTTAGTATAACTACAGCATTTTATGGAAAAACGGCGCGTGCGGTTCGGATGAGTGTGCATCCACGTTACGTTTGCTACCGATACAAATTATCGGGTATACCGCATTACTTTCCACTTGCACAGCCCGAACTACGCTTCCTGGAATTAATGTTTGAGCATCAATTTTATTTGATAGCTATCTACTTATTCGAGGAAATGTGATTTCACTTTTTATGTACAGAAAACGATGCGAAATAATTTCATTACAACTTTTTCTGTTGGGTGAATTGAAGCGCTTTCAACTTAGTTTTAATATTTATTCCATTTTGCTAAGAGGCCTTAGAGGGCATTTTAAGTTTGTTTTGGATGAGTTAAATGTGAAAATAAATAGAAATACGAATGTCAAAATCATGGAAGGTTTTTACTTCGATGGATAATCTGTATCGTAAAGTTATTCAGTATTCTGAGTATAATGTTTAGTAACTAAGAAATAAATAATTAACGAGTGAAACTAATTAAAATTTTAAGTATCTAATGCATTTGAAGTAAATTGTTATATTTAACATCGGACATTGAGCCTTTGTAATAGTAAAAGTTTTTGTCGGATAGGTATACATAGTTTCAAGCAACTATCATATTCCTTAGAAGTAGCATAGTGTCTATTAGTTAATAGGTAATATTCTGTAGTTACAGATATTGCATACAAAACTACATAGTAATTATACTGTGAAATATAAATAACTATATGATTATATTTCTGCCACGAATAAGTGCTGAACCCATTATCATGTTTTGTTAGAACGTACTATTTATCAAGGCTGATTGTACTTTGTTATCAACTTAAATCTTATTACTTAAGCTTTTTAATGTAACAATTGTTTCAATGCCCACATAATCTGCCGTTCTTGTGTTTCGGTTGGAGAGATGCATTTTCCGGCTATTCTTAAAAGCGAGATGACAATGTCAATCCTCAAGAGTCGCAACGCATCTATGCACGACGACTTCTGTCTGTCTGAGGTGGGATATGTACTTTAATATCAGATGGGACAGCACGCTCGTTTGCCATCATAAAAATAAAAATAAAAATATGTAATATATACCAGCGGAATCATTACATAAAAGTATGAAACACTATAAATATTGAAAAGAGTTGCAGAAGAACATACATGTACGTTGATTTTGCACATAAATCTTACTTTTTTTGGATTAAAGATTTTATTTATTAAAAAAACAAAGAGATGTAGGTACATTCATGTTTTATTACAGCTTGTCAAGTTTATTTCTGAGGGGCGTCCTTTAGACATAAAAATACGATAACCCTTTTGAGTGGTTGGGTGAGAAGCAAAACAAAGGACGCGCCGAAACGACCCTGCCAACGCTGGTCCTATATAAATAACTAGATTTTACACGCGGCGTTGCTCACGCCGATGTCGTTTGACAATACGACAATTCAAATTTGCAACCTATAATGTATCCTTTTAAGAAAGGAATTTCCAAAATCCTTTCTTAGTGCTTACTTACGTTTTCTAAAAACATTTGCAAAATTTTAGGATTCTAAGTCTAGCGGTTTTGGTTGTACGTCGATCTTTGGGTTCGTCAGTCATTTTACTCTTTTATATATGGATTTGGAGCCTGTATAAACAATGTATTAGTTACTGTGTCAATAAGGGACCTATACCTAACCAAATTTTGGTTACATTAGCCTTTAAATAAGTATTTAGGTATCTCCAAAATTTAATTGCTCCAAGATCTTATTGCAAATTTGCTTGGACACGAGGAAAATGCTCAGATACGCTTTTGAGACACTGTAATCATTTGATATTCTGTTCGAAAGGCACGGCTAGAATTTGCAATTAAAGTTCTTAGTACAATCGTTTGACCACAAATTAAGTGAAGGAGCCAGCTATACTTATAAGCAACACGCCCAACTTTATCTTTAGTACGTATCAGAGGATCTACATTTTTTTTAAATTGTGAAACAGTAAGAAACAGGCATGCAGGCCACCTGATGTTAAGTGGTCACTGCAGCTCATGGACAACCACGTTCAATCTCAAATATAACAGAAGTTCGATTTAAGGATGAACGCAGATGGGTTCCTACTCTTGAGGACTAAGATGGTCGCCTCCAATAATAATGGCAACCACAGCTCCCCAACCGAACCACAATACATGAAGAACATGTTGATTTATGGCGGTTTATTATTACGCCTCTACCATACCATATCATACGACAATTGATAAAACTTCTCTTATTACGTTCTATGTAGACGTTATTTGGTTTGTAGCAGTCATTTGATATCAGATCTGCACGCTCATTTGCTATTCTATTAACATAAAAACGTAATTTTAAATACATGGGTTTTATCGTAACACATAAGGGTGCATGTTTGCCCAGTAATTGCTATTACATTCGATTAACAATCATCCACGCTAAGCGGCAGAGTGACTGCTTAAAGATCTCAGTTTCGTGGTCAGAGGCACATGAGTAGGAGATGCCCAGAACTTGCTAAAACATATGAATGTTAATTCCACAATTGTCTATAATATGAATTTTATTGAGAGTGCCTATTGAGAAATTAATGATAAAAGATTTCCTTCAATTATTTAGACTATGCGCTACGTTGAATTTTTACCAAATTGATGTCTAAATTATATTGTAGGTAATTTTAGCCATAGTCTTTAATTATAATTTGCCACCAAGCTTCCTGGTTTCAAGTCAATTAACTTATAATGACACCTCGGCATGGTGATACAATTATCCCGATACGCTAATGCTTGTGAGAATTGAAGAGTTCCGTTTTGACCTGAATCCCATGATCTAATCTTGTTAAAATGTATACGGGGTTACACTTTAGGTACCTATACACATACCCGTATGAGGTTAAGTCTTAAGTCGCCTCTTACTAACACGAAAAGGCTAATCGATGTTAAAATTTGCTATGGCCGGTCTTGCAGTTTTAGTTAGAAGAAACAAATTCTTCTAATGGTATGTTAATGATGAAAATATAAATCACAAAGTTCGATTCATTATTTGTACTACAGAAATCTGCAACATCCAGTCAAAATAATTTAAGGTGGTAGAACTATAGTTCGACGGGGGAGGTACCATCGCCGCCCTCATAATCTGTCGTAATACATTACTTGTGTGTCGGTCGAAGAGGTGCGGTTGCCGGCTGCACTTTGAAGCGAGGCGACCATCTTAATCCTCAGGAGTACCAACTGATCTACGATCGAATTCAGATAGGATTTCAGTCGTATTTGTGGTTGTACATGGATGTCTATGGGCTGCGACTACGTAACGTCAGGTGGTTTGCATGCTCGTTTGCTTTTTATTTAATTCTTATTTTATGTGAGAAGAACTCTCACATAAAATAATAATTGAATAAATATTATATTCTTTAAGAGTTTAATGATTTTCTCATGCATCTATCCAAATTATTATTAAATATACATAAGGAGTGAGATGAATTGATAAAAATCTCTTATTCTTGGAGCCGGTAAATTTTTTTTTAAATTTAATGGTAAATGCGTTAACATTGAGATTGCGGAGATATCTGTAAGGCCAACTGTTTGGCATTGACCTTCACAAGACATTTTGTTGGCAACCAGAACGGGTTGTTTGTCACCGTCTGCTCAATGGAGATTTTAAGTTAAAACGGAAATATCTAATGTATAAATGTGGTTTCGTTTCTGTTACGTATTAACAGATTCAAA
This sequence comes from Phocides pigmalion okeechobee, assembly GCA_018251015.1. Lineage (NCBI taxonomy): Eukaryota > Metazoa > Arthropoda > Insecta > Lepidoptera > Hesperiidae > Phocides > Phocides pigmalion. Next base: position 8,362 of record DWON01004540.1, on the reverse strand, counting down.
TAAAAATTCGCGATCGCTATTCAACGCGAAAATGCGGCTAGCGTTCTTGGCACTTGACATGGTCACGGATTTCTTTTTTATCTTTTAGGTTAGGCTTTTAATATAAATAGTTTTAAATTTTTCATTTTTGTAATTAAAAATTAAAATAAATAAATATTTGAATTTGGAATACAATATTTTTACGTGTCTTTTCATAAGTACATAACTAGGTGTATAAACTGTATTTGGTTATAGTGGTGTAGAGTTACCGTGGTCTGTGGTTAGCAGTAATCCGCATTAAAAAAATAAAGTGATAAATATTTTGATCGTATGCTTATGCACTTTATGCTGTTTTACTTAAATAATGTTGTGCTCATTATTATTTTTTTGTAATATTTCAAAAAATAATTCTTGTAGTTTTAGTCATATTCATTTGTTTACTATAGATCTATAAATATTTTTATATTTTGAGATATATGAGATATTTACCTCTAAAGTCATACAAAATTGTGTTCATTTCCTAATTGTTGAAGTATCGGATAAAAAATTCTTAAAGAAACCTTTAAAATTTAAAAGCCTTAAGGAAAAATCTTTTAAATATAGTATGTAGTACATTTTTGGTTATGGGTTATGTATTTTTAGTCTATGCCGACTGCATAATCTATAATTGGGCAAAGTCTGCCTTGAACTTTCAACACTAACATTATGTGTTTGGACAATACGGGAAAAAAATCTATAAAAAATGTTAACGTAACATACTTTTTATAAAGTATGTTATTCGCGTTAGAAATTAATTAATACTTGCTTTAAGGGGAAAGAAAGCGAAAAAGTCTAATATAAAAGTTCTAAAAACTATGAGAAGTCTATAAATTTGCATTCGGACTGCGTAACGGACTATAGCCTAAATCCCGTTCGGATTGAGACTCGAACTCATTAGAAGACAGTGAGTTGAAAATGGTAAAGTTTATTTAGTTTAGTGTGTTAAAACCTCGTACACTATTCTGGCTGAATTTTATTTAATAAGCAATTCTTATAATAATGCAGCTATTTCAGTCATCGGTTAGATGCCGTCGCGCTCGCGATGAAAATCAGAAGCTATTATGTTAAGCTTGATTTCCCACGTCGCTGTTCTGTTCGGTGTCAGATTGTATTGTAAGGAAAGAAAAGATTACAATTCGCAACGCTACGAAAGATATTACTTTTTCACTTTACTCGCTATTGATAGTATATCACGACCTGATTGTATTTAATATTTGAGAAGAGTAGCAAATGAGCATGCAAACCCTCTGATGCTAAGTAGTCGCAACCCATAGACATCCACGTACAACCAAGATCGAACAACATAAACAAACAGACACGACCGAAATCCTATCTGAGCTCGAACGTAGACACGTTGCCACTCTTGAGGACTACGATCTCCAACCGAAACACAATTAATGCTTTGCGGCTGATTAGGAGGGTGGCGGAGGTACCTCCCTGGTCGAACTATAGTTTTCCCACCTTTAAAAACTTATTGACTGGAGATTAAATATACGCTGTTGTATTAGATAACTCTGTTTCTTTATGTAAGAGGAGTAGCAAATAAGCATGCAGGCTACTTGATGTTATAGTCGCGTCAGCCCATGGACATCTAACATACAAAAACAATATTTATTGGCACGTAGGTATTCACTGGTTGTGACCATTTAGCATCAAGTGAATGACGTTTTTTATGCTACTTATGTACCATACTACATAAAAGTACACTGTTATTGTACAGTGTTATGGTATCTCTATGCTAGAGACAGAGTTGAGGCCGTGGCCTGACGATTGTCGTGAAAATCAAGACGTTTAGAGAAACTCGCAACACATTTTTGCAGAACGATCTTGAGTTAAGCATACAATAGTTCGCCACAATAAAATAATCCGGAAAGGCTTTATATGACAATCATGCTTTCAACTGAGCTTTACCGCATTCATTAAATGGTTTTCAACTTGCAAAATTTTATTCGTGACTTTTAAAATATGCGGGTTGATCGAACACAAAGAGAAAATACGAAAATACGTTGCATTCAGAGAAATAAGTGAATAACTAAGGCAAAGTACAGAGGGGACATAAAATAAAAGCATGGTGGGTTTGTTGCAGTTAAACTAATCCACTAAAGCTTCGAGGACAAGTTAGCTTTCGTATGAGCTTTTCGTGTTCGCTGAGTTAATTCCATGTACTGTTTTTAATCCCGAATACAATGTATGTGTATTTTGACTTTAGGGACAACACATTATTGCAATCGTTATTTTGCGATTGTGTTGTGACATTTGTTTTAAGAGAATGTGCAGAAAATTGCGATCGCTATTCAGCGCGGCATTGCATAAGCGTTCTTGGCACCATGCAGTATGGGGACGGACTCATTTTGGATTGTTTAGGTTAGGCTTTTACTATAATTCGTTTTAAGGTGTTCATTACTTACACAATCAATTTGTTATTAATATACACACGTGTAATGATTAATTTAAGAAAAATATATAGAAGACTCTCGTTAAGCAGTGGTTTGCTATCTAGTTTCAAGGTCGATCCTAGGTGTAAAAAAATGACATAATATATAATATAATTAAATAACAAAAAAATAATATTGTATCAATGTTTATATGCTAGTATTTTGTAATATTGAAATTTTCCTTGAAACATTATTGTGGATAATTGAAATTTGATAGGCACTTCCGTTACGAACTTGAATCGACCGGCGGGAACTCGTGAAGCTGTAGATAATGATCCGAAGTAATCGGGATATCACGAAAATCATACAAAATACCGTTGGTACAGCTATAGTTTGACCAGAGAGGAAGTACTGCTCTCACCGTCCGCTATAAAACATCACCTTCGTGTTTCGGTTAAAGTGGTACGGTTGCAGGTTACATTTAGCGAGGCGACTACTCGAGTTCTCAGAAATAGTAACGCATCTACAAACGAATTCAAACACGACTACAGTCTTCTTTGATGTATTATCCGCATGGATGGCTGCAAAGATTTACAAGTGGCAGTCGTACATTTATAATGATACTCACGATACTTCTTTTACGATAATAATACAATATTACTATGAATATAATACATACTCGTATATAGCGATACAAAATTTTTATTAAATCAAATCAAATATTTATTTTGCGAGAAGAGTAGCAAACGGGCATGCAAAACACCTGATGTTAAGTATTCGCACGTACAATCACAAACACGACTGAAATTTTATCTGAGCTCGAACGTAGGTATGTTGTTACTCCTAAGGACTAAGATGGTCGAATTTTTCTAAGTGCAGCCGGCAACCGCACTTCTCAAACCAAAATAAAAGTAATGCTTTACGGAGGATTATTAGGGCCAGGGTGGTACCTCCCCGTTCGAAATATAGTTCTTCCACTTATTAAACATGCTTTATTGTATACCACAAAAAGAATACAAGAACAGAAACAGAAAAAAACACAAAACAGTCGTTTTTCTTTTTTTAATGAGAGCCAATTAAACAATGAAGTAGTAAAGGCAAAACATATTTTTAGAAGTGCAAAGATTAGGCAGAAAATTTAAAGTTGCAAAATATATATTTCACTGGAATGACAAAAATCCCATTGGAGATATTGCGTGGGATTTTTTTAGCATATGAGCATGCGAATATTTTGTTCTTCGGGCTAAATACCGTGCATAACTTTAATGAGAGTGTGCCATTGCGATCTGTAGGAACATTTTAATTTAAAATAATTGGCGGATATTCGGAATATTTTTGGCAGCGCACTGAAATTAACAAATAAATGTTAGGTAGCAATTTTTTATTTATATATAAAATAGTTTTGGTAAAGAATACTAATGCAGGCTTAGTAGGAAGTTTTGTGTATTTTGCCAACATCTACGACACTAAATGTAAAAATGTTTTTTTAATCAGGATGTTAAATTGTCAGAACACTACGGTTTTAATGATGGCACCATTTGTTCTTACCTGGAAATGAACACCTTAAAATCATTGTTTAAGGTTCCATTGAAGACTGAAACCACCAGTGCAGTTTGACGGTGATGAAGTAAAATTTTTAAAACTCCTTTGGCGTTGCAAATGTCATCATGTCATGTTTCATATCAAGTGATATGAAACATTTTATTTGCACTAATAAAGATCTGTAGATATTCATACAATTTGGTACAGATTGATTTCCCATTTAACCATAGGATTCCATGTATTTACTACATTAAAATCTTATACTCTTACTTAAGGTGGCCCATTTTTGACCATGCCTTGTAGCTAGGTCTAAAATAAATATTTACACATAATTACATTAAACATTACATTAAATTTTAAAGGTGGGAGAACTATAGTTCGATCGGGGAGGTACCACCGCTACCCTCATAATCCGCTGTAAAGCATTACTTGTGTTTCAGTTGGAGAGGTGCGTCACTTCGAAGTGAGGCGACCATCTTAGTCCTCAGGAGAAGCAACGCATCTACATTCGAGCTCAGATAGGATTTCAGTCGTGTTTGTGATTGTACGTGGATGTCTATGGGCTGCGACTACTTAACATCAAATGGTTTGCATACTCGTTTCCTACTCTTCTCACAAAAAAACATTTACTAACATATCGTCCACGCATGTTGCTCAACTTAGCGGATCGCTTATATAACTCGTCAACGCTACTAAACTTCTCCTTTACAACACCCTTTAATCAGCCCGTATAATGTATCCTCTAATTTGAAAGAATGCTCTTGCTTTCACGCCATTCATACTGAAAGAGCGTAATGATTACTATTATTCAGGAACGCTCTCCTTAATGATGTCCATTGTTTATCTACAGTCATCTGCGGACTCCTATAGTGTTTTCAAAAATTCCAGACAAAAAGCGGCAATGATTTTACCACAATGCACTGTAATAATGTTAATTAAAATTGGGTTGAAAAAAAATGTAGTGCGACTGAAATAATCATCTTATCTATCTTAAAGCAGTGATGTTTACCCTATGTTCAGACTTAAAACGTAAAGATAAAATAAGGGTACGTATATACTTAAAGGTACAAATTAAAAATACAAATTATTTCCTTAGCAAGATGTCGTCAGTTAACGCGAAATAACGACTGGTGGGGTTATTGCGAATTATGTGGTATTAACATAATCTTGTTTTCTCATCGATTCAAGTCAATTCCGTATGGATATAATATACATATGTTGACCCATACATATATGAAGCGATTTAACTTGGTGCTCAGAGACCGCCTATAAGATAACGCTTTGTGACCGACTTTAGGGGTTTTATCGTCATCTTTTGTAATCATCAAGTATCAAAACCGTCTTACTATGACGTCATCTGCATCAGTGATTTAAAAGAACGAACGATATACTTTGATATAAAAAGATGATGTTTAAAGTTGTTGAAGAATCTGTTTAGCATCATTCCTTACTAAACGTATTTTGAAATAGTAAATTCGGTAAATAGCTTAAAATATAAGCCTCTTTTAAGAGATCGTAGTTAGACCCTAGAGCGAATTCGGTTCTACTTGGAATTTCTTACACTCGTAGATATCATGGGTGACAGTAAACACTAAACATATTCAAAACATTGCCAAATATTTTAACTATAAAATATATAAAAAGGTACATTTATCTATTGTTAACAATTTCATAATATATTTTATATCGTTTTCGTGTACCACGCAGTAGGAATTTAAAAAGAAGTATGAAGATATTTTAGAGCGTTAAAGCCACTTTATCTGGCGATATTTCATCTGTGAGAATATTGGGTCGTTTTTAACCTACTCGCGTGGAATTCAACTGCATGGAGAGTAATATCGGTATGTAGTAAATAAATGACACGTATTATCGAAAGAGTGACTTTTTGTCAATGGACATTATTTACAAAATTTTGGAAGCATAGTTTGAATAATAAAACTGCGTAATATTATAATCCAATAAATGAAATTTAATTATCTATTACTTGTTAATCTGTGAATAATTATTAAATTTATTAAAATGGTATTAAAATTTAAAAGATTTAAGAGCATAATATGATTTATTAATGTTTCCTACAAGTGAGATCATCTTACTGAATAGTGTCCACCTAAATCTCTTCTTTCTCTTTTAATTCTGCAGAAGAGTAATATGTTTTGTGTGTATATATATGTGTATATTCTTCTATTTTGGTAAACTTTATTACTTAAAGAGCTTCGTGAAATATTATCTATGGCACGTATGACATGAGTCCTTCAGCGTATATTTCAGCACATAGATAAAAAAGGACATAATATATAGCTCACTCAGATAAAAAATGGGAATTTTGTGTTATGTTTATGTACATGCGTATATTTATTTATTCTATTTTGTCACACTTTGTAACTTATAGGTTTTCATGAAATATTATCTATAGCATGTATGACATGAAGTCGGTCAGCGTATATATCAACACAGATAAAAAATGGAAATTTATAGCTCAACATCAGGTGTCTTGTTTGTTTACTGAGACTATTACATAAAAATAAATACGTGAGCGGACTCGTGTTCGAGGACTCATCTCGAGATGTTCGAATATTTCCCTCTACGTAATATCAGCGTGATATAGAGTACACATTTGTAGCGTACAATTCACACGTTATGGATGAGGTTCGGGTCTCTTTATTTTGGTTCACATGCACCGAATAGTAACAATCCTTACTATTATATAGTATAAGTGAAACGTTGTCCGTTTTGTTTTTTTCCACATTAAAGTTACTGATTTCAACGATCTTAATTTTTTTACACCGAGTGCTTGTTCCTCTGGTCATGTTGCAGGCTTTATTGTTTGAACCGAGTTAATTTAAAATATGTCGATTCAAGATAAACCCGTTTAGAAATAATTTTAAAATGACGTGTTGCTCTACAGGTTATAGCAAGTATCTAAGCTGATATTTCACGAGCAAAGTTACAGATAAACACTGGTCAATGATAAATAAGTTTCTACACTCATAAAGAATACACTAGAATTTTGTTTGACGTGAGTCCCATGGACACATAAGACATAGACCCGAAGACCCAGAGAAAATACCCAGATCCAGAAAACCTACCAAATTCTCATTCAGTTGTTTGTGTAACCGGGAATCGAAAGCGGAACCATCTGCATGTCAAATCAGAACGGTTACAGTCGCGCCAGGCGAGTTTTCACAAATATGAATTACTTTAAAATATTTTCATGATATCGCACAGTCACCGACACAAATATTTGTATCGCCAAAGCCACATATTCCGCATGCAGTTCGATCCTATTTGCATCGTATCATACAGCCAATGTGAGTAATCCATTTGAATTACTCTCACGGTAGCTTACTGAAATGGAGCCCGCTACAATGAACTTCTACTCCGTCGCTCGGAAATATCGACAATTATATTTGAGTACGGAACGTATAAAACTTTGTAGATATTTCGAAGAAGAGTTTTCCGTTTCATAAATTCTGTCTTCCTTTGTAAATTTAATAATCAAATTGGATTGTATTTTTTTTTAATCTTGGATTGTTTATGCAAATTTCAGTTACGAATAAGATTGAGGGAGATTTTCTTTTGTACCAGAGAGGCAGTCGTCATACCTACCTTATCAGGGGTCAATATTTTTTTAAAACTTAATCCCGTAATCCCAAATCTTTTAGCTTTAGTCCTTACTTATAAAAAAAGGCTCAACGTTTGTTTGTCCGTTCATGAGCTAAAAATGTTTCACAGTAATAATTTATCCGTTCACATCTTAATATTCATTTGGTTACGATACGTAACTTATTGTAACTTTTCCGAAATGTAACTGATTGGGAAGTCGTGATAGAGAACTCAATTTGCGTTCAGTTATCCTAGGTTTTTCTCTAAGCTTAGATTTTACAGAGTTCGGAACTACATTTTTAATGAATCAAAATCCCACATAAACTGGTATACTTCAACGACAGCGAGTTACTTTTAAAAAAATATTTCGTCACGGCTAAAAGTAAAAGTAATATAAGGTATTTATATTGATAGTAGAACCTGTATAGTTCGGTCGGGGAGGAACTACCGCCGAACCTCCATTTCCAGAGTCACTCTGCAGCTTACCTACGTTTTGGTAAAAAGGTACAGTTGCCGGCTCCCTTTCAAATGTGGTGACAACCTTTGTCCGCAGGATTGTAATGTCTGTGATGGACTTCAAATGGGTTTCTTGTTCATGAAGATGGTTACAGATTTTCATGGGTAACATTTTTGTTTATCACTTCCATTTTACATTAATATAAAAAGCAAAAGTTGCGACTTGGACATGTCACATAGCGTTGTCCATATTTTGTCGGACCTATGTTGATTTGTTATGCAGCTTAAGTAATATATTTTTTTTTATTGTGAAAGAGTAAGAAACGGGCATGCAGGCCACCTGATGTTAAGTGGTCACTGCAGCCCAT
>DWON01004539.1:0-16109 GCA_018251015.1 Phocides pigmalion okeechobee | reverse complement strand
AAATAGACAAAATGAGAAAACACTATTCTGGGTTCTCTTGCGTGTATAAAGGCACATCGTTATGGTTTTTTAAATATATTTTAAATATATGTACAGACAGCGATCAGTTACAATTTTATTATATTTATAGATATAGAAGATTAATTTTAAACAACCTCAAGGCTTCACCCAAAAATAAAAATCTAATCAAAACGTTTTTATTCATTTCATTTAATTTATTTCATTTAAAAGTATATTCTTTACAGAACTCTTTTTGAACGTCAATAAAATGCCTCCGACTCTTAAGATGTTTCGTATTGGAGAAGAGGCGACGAAAGAAACTCCAAAACACACATATTTTTATCTTTGAAAATGTCATTTTCAAATAATACCTGATCACACTAAGCCATATTTTTTTGTATTTGACTGATATTTCATTTGAGTTGAGGCCAGTGTAAAATTAATTTTTTTAAAGAATCAGTAGTGCGCCTTTCTTCTAGTATTTATCAGATTTTTAACGATTGGCTTTGAAAATATGATAAGTTGACTTTAAATTTTGGGAGCAATCCACGTTTTCCACAATCCACAATTTCTAATAATATATGAAAAATTGATTCTAATATGGACCTTCATTTATAAAGATCTTAAAGGATTTATTTATAGGGATTTTTAGAGGAAAAACGACCTCGATAGGGATCAATTATTTTTAATGAGATAAGAATATTTTTAAATTGAAATGATCTGAACATCAGTTTAAACTTTGGACGCTAATCCTACTCACACTTGTGAATTTTTATCAATTGGCAAAAAAATTGTAAAAGAAATAAGTGAAAGCCTATATCCGGATATAATTAGGTTATTTATTATTATAGTTGGGTGTAAACTCCAAAGCTATCCCTCTATCGCCCTCATATTCCACCGTAAATATTTTTCATGTTTCGTTTGGAGAGGCGCGGTTGCTGCACTTTGAAGCGAGGCGGCCATATAGTCCTCAGGAGTAGCAACGCATCTATGTTCGAGCTCAGGAAGGATTTCGGTCGTGTTTCCATTGTACGTGGATGTCTACGGGCTGCGAATACTTAACATCAGGTGATTTGTATGCTCGTTTCCTACTCTACTCACATTAAAAAAATTAACCGTTGTTAATTTTTATTTATAAGCCAACATTACACGTAAGTGTAAAAAATACAGGTTCGTTATAAAATGCGGATATTAGCATCATTACATCAATCTCTATTGCCTAAACATATCAAATCCGATGCGTTTTATAACCGGTTGATTACAAAATATTCAGGTAATAATTACGAAGGAATGTTATAACTTTTCTTTTTTAATTAAACTATGTCCTTGTGCTTGTTTTTTTGTCCAAAGTTGGTACATATTGTTTGAAAAAAGGGCAAGGGATAGATGGATGTTATTTGAAATGAGTTTAGCGTGAGTTTAAAGTAACTAGTAGAGGTCAGACCTGAAATAAACCAATAAATATGACACGGGTAAATCCTAGGCTATAAACGATCACGTCATATCGCAATGATGATATTCCGGGATATTATTCAAGCCTTCATATCACAGCCTTTTACAGTCCTGAGGCAATCTGAAAGCTGAATAATCGACAGAAATGAGAATGGAAAACGATTCAATATACGATTTTATTGAAATTTAAATTGTGTATCGGATTTGATATCACTTTGATAACATTCAGTTTATAAAATGTATCTTTTCTTGGGTGTAACTTTGTAAGATTGAATTTTATTTTCTTTCGTTTTGTGCTTTAAAATTTTCCCTATTAAATGCATACGTGGAAAAAAGCTTCTTCCCGAGTTCTGAAATAAATGTAGCGTAAATAAAAGTCTTGTTAAAAATATCCAGCCTTATTAAATTTTTTGGATGTTAGTTTTTGTAGGGTGTTTATTTAACACCGAGTATAACTTAACTTACTCCTCATAATATCAGCTCTCCCTCAGTGGAAATTCCATCGAAATCGGTTTAGACAGTTCTACAACCAGACAGACAAACATAAAAAAAAGTTTTTGAATTTTTTGTACATTCACATACATTCATTCATTAAAGCTATTATATTGATATTATAAACAGACTTACGATGTTTTTCTCAGCTTCAAAACCATAATTATTTTCTAACACGCAAATAACTTCGAAAAAACAATGGCGCCAGGGATTCGAACCCCGAATCCCCGAATATAAGAAGCCTCCTTGCCATGCTCTCCTCAGCATGGAAGTAATAAAATTTGCTACTAGTGGTCACCCATCCAACCCTAGACCACGTCCAATGTTGCTTTAATTAGTTGATCGGTCACAACCAACAAACAGCTGGGATGGTACTTTGCATGTTTGGACATAATTAAACCAGTTCGCCCCAAACGCTACACTCTATCATTAAAACAAACAAAGCTCAAAAAGATCGATCCAGAAAGGTTGTCCGAAATCTCCACTATCAACACGATATAATCTGATTGGAAGGCAAAATGTTAAAATCACAAGAGCCCATCCAAACATTGCTGGTAATAAGTGTACCTAATTGGAGTAAATTTTAATAAGGAAATTAACTTCTGTGTACAAATTAATATTTCTCCACCTACACACACTCACGTACTCACGTATTCACTCTCTCACCCGCATATGCACACGCAAACACATAAACTAATATTTCTCCACCTACACGCACTCACGTATTCATAACGAAACAGATTTTACGTGATACATACGCAAACGCAAATGCTCACTCTCTCACCCGCATATGCACACGCAAACACAGGCATATGCAAACACACAAGCATATGCACACGCAAATGCATACGCACACGCACTTTCTACACTTGTAGCCTCAAACTAGGATTTCTTGCGGATGCTATAGACACACAAGACAAGGTAAAGTAGAAACATCTTTAACTTCAATTTAGATTCCTATTTCACATGAAGTTGACAACAGATGTTCATAAGTAACCGTCTTTATTCACAGGTGTAGCAATTTATCTTTCATTTTAACGGCTTTCATTCTAAATGAAGTTGTTTTCAGACATAAACAACAGTGATCATCTAAGAAATCTTCATCCTAGCTTTGTCTTTGTATAATGCCTATTACTTCTTAAATAGTTCTTGCCGATTTACTTAAACTTCTGTAGTCATAACCCCCCCTCAAAATCCGCCATAAAACATTATTTGTGTTTCGGTTGGAAAGGTTCGGTTACCGGCACATTTTGAAGCGAGGCGACCATCTTAGAGAGCTCAAACAGGATTTTAGTCGTGTTGTTGATGTACGTGTATGTATAAGGACTGTGACTACTTAACATCAGGTGGTTTGTATCCTCGTTTGCTATTCTTGTAACTTAAAAAGTCCTTAGAAGTAGCGTCTTAGGACTAGTACCTTCAACTTCAAGAAGGATACATGAAGTTATTAACAGACATGACGTAACAATGACGAAGTTGACCTTTTAAAAAACTTTCCTATTACCCCAGCGTTTACAAAATACCTATAGTTTTGTAAAACTTCTCCCCAAAACTGCAGCAAAGCTGTCACATGTCACGTGTCACGTTAACAAAAGTTTCGACAAAGTGATTGCGTTCCCTTTTGAACAAACGGTTGATGTCGTATTGATATTATAAAGGCTTCGTTATGCTGCCTTCCTTTGTATTTCACAAGCCTGCCTGTTACGCAATATGACAAATTTATCACAATTTAAAAAAGTACGATTTTGTTTACCGTCTGCAATGATTATAAACTAGATTTGTTAGAAATTTATTGTTGCTTATAGATATGTCAAACAAGTAATACTCGCTTTAATTGAACGGTAAAGGAAAACATTCGTAAACCTATATGCCTGAAAATTCTCCATAAAATTTTCAAAGATGTTTGAATTCTACCAATTCGCTTATATTAGTGTAGTGGGCTCTTGCCTTAATAATGATAACTTATAAAAAAAAACAGAACTCTTTTTATGGCAGTATAACTGCGTATCTGTGACTAAAACACATTTGTTTTACGGCGGATTATGTGGACGACATTTGTACCTCCCCGATCGAACTAAATTTGTAACACCTACTTTTATAAAATAATTTTATTTTTTGATTAATGATGTACATAAAACCTAGTGCTTCCATTAGACTTTATTATTCTAAGCAAGAATTAAAAGGAATTATTCAATATTTCACACAACTAATTTTTTTCTTGTGAAATTATATTTTCTTTGATGAATACTTGGATTGTATAAATTAAGTTAATCTACATAGATACGCCTAAATATTTACATGTTTTTGAAACTGTGTTAAAAGGGAATTATATTAATAGTGAAAAGATGCCAAGCGTGTGTCGGAGCGCTCACAAAGAATGGTTTCGTAGTCAGAGTAAATAAATCGAGAAATGATACTGCGAAATTTTCTATTTTTCAAAACTACAAAAAAATATTATTTTCCAAGAAATCTTCTTTTAAAAAGATTTTTTGGTTCTAATATCGAATTTTATACAAAATTTTCAACTACAACTCTAAAATTAGAGATCGATTGGGCAATTTTAAATTTTCAAAAATAAGTATCTCACTAATTTTACGCTTAAATAAAAACAAGTGCATCGCGCAAAGAGTTTCAATCCCTATTGGCACCATCCACATGGGTATGGATTCCCTTTAGATTGTTTAAGTCAGGCTTTTATTGTAGTTTATTAGTCGCTTTAAGTTTAGTAGTCGATGTCATGTTTAAGTCACGTTTGTTATAAAAGATGATTATTTATTTTACACATTAATATAATCAAAAATTGTCCAAAATTTTTAAGAGACATATCCAATAGTATTCTCTATTACTATGTGCACTGAATTTCTTTTTATCTTTCTTTTATGTATGTAGAGTGCCCCAAATTTATTAAGTACCCCTAATGTTAATCCCTGAGTTACAAAAATCTAAGTATACAAAATACTTCTGCCTAAAAAGTTTGTTTGTTTAGTGCTTAGTCTTTGGTAATGGCTGACGGATTGACGGATAGAGGGGCTCGATAAAATTAAGATTACTTTTATCTATTTGGGAACAGAACCCTAAAACAGAACTGTCGTTTAATCAACAATCTCAATTTAGAGCACCTAAGGTAACACCGATGTGTTTTCTTCAATGTAATTAGTAATTAAATTGGATTCCTTTGAATAATCTACGCAAAATGTCGGATCAAAGCTGGGATAGCGACGAAACTTTTTAATTTTTCAGTTTCTTTTTTATAATTTCCTTTAACCTGAGTTTTTTAATCATCAAAGACATTCAGATTGAAAATCATGGCCTTCGTAATGTACTTATTTACTCATTAATCAATTTCATTATGAATTGGCCTGAATGCTTTGAAGATAGATTTTGTAAACACTTTGTTGGCGATAAATATGTTAATACAATAATGAAGGGCAAGCGAGATAATTCGATCATTTTAACGGCAACTTAGATAAAGGTCTTTGAAGTTTCATTAATGAATTTATGAGGGACACTGCTGGATGATTTTTGTAGTGGAACACGCTATTTTTAATCATTTTGATAATTTTGTGGAAATTGCTTTCATAGTCAATGTAATTAGTGATTTTGCTCGTGTAAAATATTAGGCAGATATTAAATTTGTGCAATTAAAAATGAGATTTTATTTTTATGACTAAGGAAAGAACTTTTCTTCTTAACTTTTCAATTTAATAGGGGTTGGATATATTGGTGGATGTACGTCTTTTTTGAAGTAATTAAGTAATACAGAAATTGATTTTGCTTTCAATTTTTAAACGAGTTAAACACAGTTTAGCCGTGACGACGAGCCATGCAACTGGTTCGAAATATCAGCAATTAAAAAGCGCTAATGATGAGCACACGTTATCTCATAAAATCTAAAATTTCCGCGATGACATTATTTGTAATTCATTTGATATGAATTTATCAGAATATCCTCATAAGTAGATACCGATTCCGATGAATCCAGCAATTTTAGCAAAACGCCTAAATAAGGTTGGTTCAAATTCAAGTTAATGAGGTGATTCATCGAATAAAGTATTTTAATTGAATTTTCCGTATTTTATTTTTATCAGAGCCCATCTGTTCATTAGGTCATTAAGTAGTACGATAATAAACAAACTTTTCATATTAACGGAAGTCCAAATGAATGAGACCTTATTTATATCTTAAAGGGCTAATGGTCATCTTATACACGGACCTTATTGTTTCATATTATGAGCAAAGTTAGATCATTAATACAAATGAGATGATAATAAGAAACATAATAGTTTTTAACTGAGTTTTTTGTTTATAAATAGTGTTTTCTTTTAAAAAAATATTACATTTTCAAACATACGAAGACTGCCGAAATGACCTTCATCGGGAAATACCCGATCGATATCTTAATGTTGGACATAATTAGATTATTTGGGCGTTAATTACTCAACACGATATAATATGAGCCCTCGGCTTTAATCTCTTAGTTGTCTCAAAAGACATCACGGGAAGATTGATGTTACTTTAAGCCAACACTATTAGACCACAAGCTAACAAATTTTCATGAACAATTTCCTCTCAGACCCGTAAAATGCTTCAGAGAGGTATATCATGAAATCTCGTAAACGCCAGCAGCAGTTTCATGTCCATAATGAGATGAACGTGTCTAATAGAGCATTAACATCAGGTCCTCCTGATGTTAAAGAGTACACACTGAATTCTTCTTCAATTTAATATTTTAGGCGCATAATGTTCGATTTGCAAAATGTCCAATAGCTGCAAATTGTCGAAATCGTAGTATATCTAATTCGTAACATGACCAATTTACATAAAATGAAAACGGGTTATGCCCACTTCTGAGCACGTTAAATATTATGAATATATACTCAACGAATTTGAGATTTTAAGAATTTAATCATTGGACATTTTGTAAATGAGACATTATGCGGCTAAACCATAAAAATACTCATACTCCGTGAAGTAGTTCTTGTTGGGGAGCATTTGCCTGATACACAATTAAGGCGACTATCTTAGTCCTTGGGAATAGCAACACATTGTATGACTGCTCTTAACTTGAGTCCTGTTTGAGATTGCTCATGAGTGTCAATAGGCTATGAGGCCTGCATATGTCTTTAATATGATAAGAGCTTACTTACCTCAAGGTCCTTGGCCCAGTTTGTGAAGGCGTCGGAGCGTTTGCCAAACCTAAGGACAAAACGAAACAACATTAATAAATTAATAACATGGATACTACTCTCTTAAGTTACCAAGTTCTTCTTTAAAAACGAGCAGAGCTTAACTTACTTAATATGCATTATCTTATGAAAATACAAAAGAAATCCCTTTGTATGGATTTATATACGAATATCTTGTTTTAACTTAGCTGAATATGAAAATTTTCCAAGTTTTATCACAACCTGTTTATGTAACCGTTGAGTCATAAATAAAAAATGAAAACTTAATATAAAATAATTTTGATAAAATGTTCTTTTATTTTTAATTTCAAGTACACTAATATGAAACAATATACCAACAATAGTAAGTTGCCCCGAAAAATTTTAGTAAAAAGTAAATAGTAGTTTGTTATCTATACATATAAAAATTGTAACTGATCGCTGTCTGTACATGGCATATATTAAAAAAAAAAACATAATGGTGTGGCTATACACGCAAGAGAAAGCAAAACAGTGTTTTTTCATTTTATCTGTATATCTATATGTTTGTGCACGCTGGTGGTATAAAGGTGGTAGAGCCATTAGAACTTTCCCGGAGCGGCACCACCGCCACCCTCGTAATCCGCCGTAAAGCAACATGTTCCTCATGTATTGTGTTTCGGTTGGGGAGGTGTTGTTGCCGGATACTCATAATTGGAGGCGAATATTTTAATCCTCAAAAGTGGGAACGCATCCGCGTCCATCCTTAAATAGAACTTCTGTTCTATTTGAGATTGGACGTGGTTGTCCATGGACTGCAGTAACCGCTTAACATCAGGTGGTCTGCATGCCCGTTTCTTACTTTTTTATAATAAAAAAGCTTATGTAAAAAACGCAACATGATTCCAAATCCTTAATATTACCTATGAGAGGTCCAACATTTATGTATATGTATATATTTCATTCACGGCCGGGCTTAATTCTAGCCTAATTGGTGCCACTTCGTGCCAGGATTTTCTAGGTACAAATGTTCCTTGCTGTCTTTTTCGGAGGACAATTAGTCCTCATTTTAATTAGTCACAATTACATCGCCTATTAAAAATGGTCGTAATACTGTTGACCTCCGGCCGAGATACCTCGAGATACACCAAGATACCTCCGGCCGAGATAACCTGAGGCTTACAAACCCTTGTCTTCTGAGCCTCGAGGAATCTCTCATCACCCGGTCTTAGATGATAGCTCCGGTCGGGGCTAGCTCGTACGGCACGACCTTGACGAATACAATGTTCCACTTGATGACCAGCGCAACGAACGATAGATGTAGCATCCAAGATACCTAACCGTGAGTTTCGAAGCAATTATTCGATCATAGAACGGTATGGTTTTGACTGAAAGAGCCACCGTATTTTCTACACTACGTTGTGTACCTTATATCTATCAATCGCTATTAAATTATTATCAACACAACAGTCTCACAAGATAAATTTTATTTAGGTATACGATACACCTAAATTCTGTTTCGTAGCAAAAACACTATCAAATACTCGGTAAATGGTCCTCGAGGAATAAACAACTTTAACGACTTTTATATGGATCATTAAAAGGTCGATGGCCTAATAAGTATGTTACAAGTCATATATAAGGTGTATTACCGCATATATCGAATGATATCTTCGCCAAATAACATGATATTTTCTTACTTTATTACAAAAGTAGGAGGATTCCTATTCATAAAATTATTTCCATCAAGTTGAACTGATTGTATAAAAAATACCTTTTTTTTTCTCTACAGTTCCTATTTCACCTATTTTTTAATGATATTTGTTTCATTTGAATAGGTATATTTTCAAAGTGAATAAATATTATCATCTTGTCAGTCTTACGATTTTGTCAATATCAATGCGGTCACTATCTACAACAGATCAAATTCATATAAAGTGACAGACTATTAGAGTATTACTAGTAAATATTTTCTATATTTAAAGTAATGAACTTAAAACTTGGAAAGTAAAGTGCAAAGAGCTCTTTATTGATCATAAGTTCTACAATTAGTTATAACATTTAAGAATAACGAAGCCATTATCTTAAATTAATTGAATTAACAATTCAAATATATATATGTATATATAAGTTCCCTCTTTGAAAATGAGCAATCTGATAACTTGATTTTCAGTTTCTGCAAATTTTGACATTGAAAAGAAATATGAAAAATAGTTGCCGTTCAGTCAGCGATCGTGAGCATGTCTGCCGAAGCTCTGGCAACTTTCGCACATATTAAAAAGGTCTAGTTTAGTTTACATTTAATATCAAAAACATTTATATTATAATAGTCACATTATTATTTTTCCTCTATCTATCTTTGATTGCATAACGTAAAAATCATTAAACGAATAGACCGAAGTTTCCTTTTATTTAGATGCCTTTAGTCCGAGACAACATCAAAAATCAATATTATAATATTACGTACATTACGATATGTGTTTACGTAACCCATACGTAAATAAATATCGCGAGTTTTAAACCATAGCATACCATTCGTACAAACAGAAATGCATCTATTTATGTACTGTTATTCGATTTTACAATTATCATTATAATCCATATCATCATATAACATCACATAATCGTACCCAGTTACTGATGAGAATGATTTTAATAATTATAGGCAAACTGCTGTTTGAGAAAAATGTGATAGTACATTAGGTAAATAATAATAATAATCATCATCATCATTTATTTCAGAATTACATTCCTTAGTTTTGAATCTCACATTAAATCTTTATAAATATTAAAAATTAAATGTCAAAAACAAAATTGAAAATTAAAAATAAATTATAATCAGTAACAATTTTGCTTATAAAATAAAGACAAGGTAAAATGTAGACAACGTTACTTAGTTCTTTGTCTCCTAAACAGTAAGTGTTTGCTCTACGCCTCTACGGCTTCATCCCGCGATATTATTTTCCTTTTAAATATCACGCAGACGAAGTAGCGTGTACAGCTAGTCACTAATGTAATTAGTTCGAGAATACAGCTCTGCGACTCAAAAGTAATTAGGTAATTATGATTTTTCTGCTCTCATATCTCTTTAACGTCGTCTGCAGAAGAGTTCGCTACGAAATTTCTTGTACCCAAGTCAGACTTTTTCATCGCAGTTGTAAAATTTAAAACCTACCCGCTACTTGTCGAAAGTCTAATTTATGTGATGGATGTTAGGATTTTTCATGTTTTGATTTTTTAGTATGTTTTTAAGGATATTTTAAAAATATAAAGTTGTTTATGGTATGTACAAATATAATAAAAATGACAAATAAAAGTAGTAAAATGATATATTAACTCAGACAAGTTCTGGTCGGTCAATCAATGAATAAGTCAAAAAATTACTCAATGAAATGAATGAAAAAAAAAATGGCAAATATTATAAGAATAAAGTTATTACATCCCTGATGGGCTTACAAGTATCCGAATTAAAATTAAAATTAAACAATGATGGATTTACAAGGCCAAACAAAGCTGTGACCATTATTAAAAAAATACATAAAAAATATCCTTAAATTTATGTCCATAAATTAATCACGCCATATGATTGCGATAATATATCGATAATAATTTAGTTAATAAATTATGGGATTACATTACCAAAAAATTACATACGGAATAATAACATTTATTAAATAAGTTTATAATTGGTTGAAATTATTTAGGCGGTTTTGTAAAATAAACTATCAAATGCTTTTCCAAGCTCTTAAATTTAATTCTCAATTTTTTACTTATTAGTATTTAATATACATAATTTGTAGTAACTCCCGTGGCTTTGAATAATCTGTGTTGCTTAGGTTAAAATCCGGGGCTCCATTGGAAAGGCAAGATTAAAATTGGATTATAAACGTTATCCAATCATCAGACATTAAATATTTACGCAAAAATATATTTCATATTTTGTGGTTTCAATGTAATTCAAGATTATTTCTTATTACAAAATTTTGACAGACATTTTATTGGGTTTAACGTATTACTTCCAATTTCCATACGTGCCAGTATTCCAATACATAATTTATTGAATGGACGTCAAGTCAAAATGTGCTAAGATCTGTACAAACTCAAACCAAAACGATTTCGTAGCTATACTAATATTAAGCGAGA
This sequence comes from Phocides pigmalion okeechobee, assembly GCA_018251015.1. NCBI lineage: Eukaryota > Metazoa > Arthropoda > Insecta > Lepidoptera > Hesperiidae > Phocides > Phocides pigmalion. The sequence goes on along the minus strand of DWON01004539.1, from coordinate 4,878 downwards.
GATATACTGAAATAAAATATGGGCAGTAGACATGAACAAATATCTGAGCTTCCGAGGTCAGACTTGAAACTATATCTGTCGTCATGGACTACAGATGTCACTAAATATATCTATTAAAGAAAATGCCTATTTTCGGGATCTCATATTACAGTCAAAGCATTTGATGGTAAAGACATCTATTTTGTAATTGTAATAAATTGTAATAAATTATTCTTATTTGTAATAGCACGATAAACGTTTCGAATTTTGAAGTTTAAGTCTTACTTGAACCTAAGAATATATGTATGTTTATTTTTAAAACAGTCAGGAAAACTTGGACGTCAGGAAGACTCGGATACCTTACGCCACGGGGCTAAGAGAAGGTTATATCGAATTCTAACCGACTGAAACCCTAACAGATTTTTCACCTCGCCATGGAAGTCATGGAAACGTTCGCGCACGCCTCCGCGATTCGACAGTGGTCGCCTTGCCTCTTTTGCGACAACGTTATGTCGCAGAAGAGGGAGACCGAGAGGGTCAAGCACGCGGGAGAGCCGTACGTGCGTCCCAGTGGGATAACTATAACGAGGTGGCAAAAATATCAGTACAATCTACCTATTTGAATTAAATGACTCTCTACAAATAAAATCTCTTCGCTCGTTCCTCAATTCGCCACCTGTTTGCAGACGCCTTACGGACAGGTCACCGAAAATGGGTCCATAGAACGTTCACGGTGACACGAACTTCTTTTCAACTTCACATTGAATGCGTGTAAAGGTAAAAGTCGGGCATTCATGCCACCTTAATGGTTTTTCGATCATTGCGAGCTACTTCGCTTACTATTCACTGAACCCAGCTCTTGAATGCTAGTAATTTATCTGCTATAGTTGCTTTATTTTATACTGCTGTAGCATGTGCTTTATCTCCAAGGAAATAGAGTCGAATGTAGCTAGAAAGTAGTGCCCATAAAACGCAACAGAGCGCCAGCTCCTGTGTCTATACGTGAACAAGATGAATTACTTTGATCTCGCTTCAAGCAAGTTCACATGCAGCAACATTTTTGAATGCCACTTTGGAATGCGCTGAAATATATTGTACCCATTACCCCATAATACTCACTTTAAACGTAATTACTGTGGCTCTAAGTGCAAATATTACTTACTCAAACTTTAATGGATGCTGCTTTGTTTCTCAAAGTTTTGAAACTGCTAAATAATAAGTTGAAACTAAACAACTGCAGCTATTTAGCGTGATAAACGACTTTAACGTATTTTTTTTATCTTTGCTTCAAGATAGAACCCATTTTAGCTTGTTTTTTCTAAATTATCTCCTCAAGTGAGCATCTTTAATGATATAACAATAAAATTCTAATATTTTATTTAAATAAATACATTAAGTTTATACAAAGATGAAAATATTAAAACTAATTATAATAAGACATAACCTAAACAATCTAAAGGCAGTCCGTGCCCATGCGGCATAGTTCCAAGAACGGTAGCCGCGTTCAATAGTACTCACAATCGTCTGCTGGGGATATGAACCAACCCTCTTGTAACCGGTGTCATCGTTACTTTTATTTATAGAATGTAAACAAAAATGTACCATTTTTATTTATATTCTATAACATACATATTTGTAACGACGCGAGCTACGTTCTTAAATTATTTGAGTGAATAGTTCGAACATTTTACATAGTTCTAAATATATATAAAGGAGTCCGGATCCTCAGATTGGGAACCGTTGTGATATAATACTATTCGGTACCATTTCCAATTATCCACATCGCGTGTTCTTCAGCTTGAATACAGGAAATTGTTTCCGAAATCCGCGTGACTGCTTGAAAATGGGAATTAGAACAGATTATATGAAGTGAGACATATAAAATGCATGACATTTACTGTAGGGGAATGTGATATAATATTTGTTCCCAACTGTACATTTTAGTTTGGTAAATACGTACGCGTGTCATATGACGAACGTGGGTGTATGTATAAATCAATTTTGTGATGATTTAAAAATTTACATGTCAAATTAATTAATTAACTAAATTATTTTTAAGGGCAGCAACCCTCTCAGTACTCAAAAGTAGCAACGCATCTACGCACCATGTCTGGCAAGACTTCAGTACTGTTTGCGGTTGGACAAAGATGTCTAAGGATTGGAGATACGGCTTAATATCAGATTTAGTCTTTTAGTCTATTAGTCGTTTAGTCGTTCAGTCTTTTAGTCTTTAGTCGTTTAGTCTTTTAGTCTTTTAGTCTTGTAGTCTTGTAGTCTCTTAGTCCCTTAGTCTCTTAGTCTTTCAGTCTTTCAGTCTTTCAGTCTTTCAGTCTTTCAGTCCTTCAGTCCTTCAGTCCTTCAGTACGTCGGCTTTGAGTGCTGATGGCTAAGGTTGACCGCGAGTAATATGGCGGCGGAAAAAAACTCTCGGCACTTTTTTAAATCAGTCCTTGATAAATAAACATTACACAGTGTAACTTTAGAAAGATGTTAAGCACACGAGACAGTTAATCGTGTGTGTCAGAATTTTTCCACCGTCATCTACACACAATTCGAGTAAATAAAACTATTCCCCTCTTCGCAACGCTGCGCTCCTTAAATCGTCTCAGAAACTTCTTTTTGAGGTCAATAAAACTCTGGTACGGAGCCTTATTTTTCCCATCATTGATGATGACGTCAATGAGGAGCTTATCAATAGGCTGGATCGTCTCATTAACCACAGTATCCGTTTCATCTACTATCTACGTAAATATATATATGATCACATTTCCTCTTATCGTCGCCAACTCAAATGGCTTCCCATTCGTGATCATAGACAGGTAAGATTACTTAATAACCTTTATACTATTCACTTTGAACCTCAGTCACGAAGACCTCAGTCTTCTTTCTTCTCAAAGAAAAGTTTCAATATCTATGCGATTCTCATGTACGCCCGTTGCGTTCTTTTCATTCTCTTGTTCTTACTATTCCTCTTCACTGTTCTGGTTTTTTATCTAACTCTTTCACCATTCATGGAATCCGGCTTTGGAACGCTCTTCCGGATGATATAAGGGAGGCGTCTGGTAGACAAAATTTCGAAAAGAGAGTCACAGGCTACTTTCTAAACTTTCACTCGGATGTATATACATAGTAAATATGCTGTGTCGTTCATATATTTTATATTTAAGCTCTAATTTTCAATTACTGATCATTCCTCTTCATTTATACCGCCTTCGATGATTTCTGCTGAGCCCAAAGATTGACTGGTAGAGAATGCTTTTAGTATTCAGTTTTTTTTATAGTGAAAGAGTAAGAAACGGGCATGCAGGCCACCTGACGTTAAATGGTCACTGCAACCCATGGACAACCACGTCCAATCTTAAATAGAACAGAAGTTCTTTTTAAGGATGTACGCGGATGCGTTCCCACTCTTGAGGACTAAGATGGTCGCCTCCCATAATGTGTATCCGGCAACCACACCTCCCCAAACGAAACACAATACATGAAGAACATATCGCTTTACGGCGGGTTATGAGGGTGGCAGTGGTGCCGCTCCGGGAGAGCTCTAACGGCTCTACCATCTTTAAAAGTCCGCCTTTTGTACCACTTTTAGTATTTGATATAATAAACAATAAATAAATAAATAAATAGATTACCGATGTCAATGGACGGCAGGGTCCAATTACCTGTTGGACACTATTTGTCACACTATATGCTCGCTTAAATTTCAATTTCATAAAAAAATGACATAACTATGGCGGGTTCTCATAGCCCCATACTAGGATTCACTGTGTTGGATACGTGCATACATACAAAACTAGAAAAATCAGAGTTAGAACGGAAATCTACGTTAATTATTAAGATATTTGTCTTAATTATGTTTGTCTACTCCGGAATCCAACCAAGAATCATCATCGTGTCAGATTAGTATAGTCACCGATATGCCACGCGGATACTCTCTTTTTTAATGTGTAATACGAGAGTATCAAACAGGCATACACGTAAAATTTTACAAACAAATAACTTCAATTACTATTAAACAAAAGTTATTCTCACCTCTCATAGTTTCCTTAACAATAAACTGAAAATATAATGAGATAAAACTTTCGTCTGAACCAACGTTTTATTTGTTGAACGCAAGTGCAAAAATAAAGTACAAGGTAACTGGATTTAAGTTCGTAAACTTCTGTAGTAAGTTTCAAAAATTACTGAGAGAAGTCTGGCAAATGTGAGTGAGCTCAGGCTAACTTTCGAAAATATTTTTTATTGCATCTCCACTTCAGGATTCGTAAGAGAATAAACTTGTTCCGAAAATTATTTTGAAAGAATTTTGTTATTTCTGAATCCGTTCTGAAGATGACAATAGAATTGAATGGTGGTAAAAGTGTTTCTAACTAGAGAATAACAATTGTGTCCCTCATAATTTATAAAAAAGCAATTCAAATGATCACCGACCACCTAATACGGATATGTGTAAAAATCTTAACTTTCGGTCACCCATCCGTTTCTCGACCGCGCTCGACGTTACTTTATCGATAATTTAGATTTTTACACGCCACGGGTTACGGGTGTTAGGACGCTTATCGACGAAGAATCAAAATATAAAAGTTAATTTATATAATTTGTTTTACCTTGGGAATTTTTTAAGTATTTTATTTTCTACCTCAATTCCCTTCGTGTCTAAATCCATCACTTTGCGTAATTGGTATAATCCCTAGAGAAATGTAGGTGTCATTAAGGCTATTAGTTCAAAATATTGAAATCGGCGAAATCCAATTTACCTCTCCATTTTACCTAATGTAATTTTGTACAAGCTTTCAGACGTAGGAAAGCTCATTTACTCAAATTATCTTATTATTTATAAAACTCTTTCAACTCTCTGGATCAATATTCATTTTTCATATAGGGTTCAATCCTGTT
>DWON01004538.1:0-16110 GCA_018251015.1 Phocides pigmalion okeechobee | reverse complement strand
ACGCGACATTAAAAGACAACGCTGGCGGATTATTTTGTTCTACCCACCAACATATTAACAAGGATTGAACATATACATACGTCAAAATGTACGTATGTATGTATACTGTTATGTTCTCTCGTATCAAATAGATAAATAGATGTTAACTTATACGTTAGCGAACTTGACGTCGTGTAAGTTGACATTATCTGTTTAATCATAAAGACGAATCTTTATGATATTGTCTATAGATATATTTTGTTTACAATCAAATGTCAGATTTTGGACGCCTATTGTAGAGCTTGATTTTTTTGGTCTACATCCATTGGATGGGGAAATATAAAAGATTATAAAATGTACCTATTTATAAAAATATGTACTATACACATATAAGTTGTAAAAGTTATATGGTGTGATAAATGATACGTAAGAAAACCAAGTGTTTTGTAGTCAGCTTTTGTCTCCTTCATTTCATTCATCTCGTACGTTTATTAATTTCATATTCTACTGTGAATGTAAACGTTATGATTTAATATATTTTGAAAGATTTATATTTTAAAAAACATAATTAGGAGATAGTTTCCATTTTGCATATAGTGATTTCTCGTTTCTAAAGTCAGCTTCCACAGTTTATGTTTAAAATTTTATGTGCTAGTGTTTCTTTAGTAAAACCTTTATGCATTCATAGCTCGAGACTAAGAGTCTACGTAGGGAGCAATGAACATACAAAGACACGTAGGTACAGAAATATCCCGATCCAAAACTAAACTTGCATTTAACGAAATCCTTTGTATGTCTGTATTTATTTGTGATCATTATACCACGCTGGCTCGTGCACAGATGGCGTGATAATGAGGCTTATCATTTAGTCTATGAGTAGCATGCATTTGAATTTTATTCACCGACATCTAATGGCGCTGAAAGTTAACATTATTTCGTGGGTACATTGGTTGTAACAACCTTTTTCACGTTCTACTGCTCGACACAGGTATGTTCCCGTAACTAGGAGAAGCCTAGAGCATGCTTCACCACGCTGTCCAAATGCGTACTGGTTGAATATGCATGTCATTAGTAGTCAACCCGTCGGACAGATGTTGTCGAATCTTATTTTCGAGTTTAAGGGCTGCCATTTATTAATAAAAACCGAAAGTGAGTGCTTAATTTGAACCCCAAAGCATATAATTTAAATATGAAATTAAATTTTTACCACTAGTGGTCATCCATCCAAATCACGACCGCACACGACGTTGTTTAACTTTGTCAATCGTTTACGGTCTACAATAGCTACGGAGTCAATTATTAATTTTTTATTTTATTCCTCATCATTCCTCATCAGATTATTTTAAATTTAGCGTGTCCCTACACTTATTTGTTCACACGCCTCGTGAGCAGTGTCCCTGTGACCAGCGATGATTATAAATATTAGTTAATGAAATGATGTACCTATTTCTTTTATAATTTTATATAGCATCTCGTTTATAACTTTATATAACAGGTAATAAAGCATTCACTTTGTTATAATAAGATTCCATATTGCTTTCCAAAATAACGTTAATAAGTTACCCCAGTAGCCTATTATATAGAAATGTTTGTTCTTTCATAAGACTTTGTTGAATGCTTATAGTCTCAGAATGGAACAACAGGCCACCTGTTACGAGAATACAATAGGGTTGACTTTATACCTTTACGTCGTCCAATTTTCTCTTACCACCTAATAATCATAGACCCCTTTCATTCTTTACACAAGCATGCGTATTCTATAATATTATATTGTGATACCTAATATTGTGAGAGTTACCTAATATTGTAATGTTGTAAGAATTTATTTGACTGAATTCGTATAATTTCTGTATACAAGTGCACCATCTATCATAAGATAAATGTGCTATGCCAGAAACCTTCACGGGAGTACGCCTAACAACTTTTCAAAGTTTTATGGCTACGAATTGATGGTGTAGGAGTAATAAAGACAAAAACACGGGCATTTGGATATCACTTATATACAAATATCCTGAGAATATAATGAAAATTGTTTTTATTTGTATGTCTTTATATCATTTTACTGAGGTATACTTGTATATCTTATTATGCTCCAAGTACAAATTTATTCTTTTTAGGTAATGTAGAAAGTCAATGATGATGCAGAATAGTATAATTAATAAGTCTTAGCTATATATAAGTTCTAAATTAGTTAGCGCGAGATCATAGAACATATTATATCGAAGAAACGATAAGAGTCATCTGTTTTAAAACTGTATCTTTATATCTATTCTTTGGATGTCCAGATGTTGAGGTTTCCATTGTATTATTAAAAAACTATACATTAGTAACAATGTTTTAGTAACAAAGCGTCTATTAGTATAAGAAATGAATAAAATTTAGTACGTTTTATTCGATTCGCTTTAGGACGTAAAACGTAACGAGGTGGGAAAGTCGCTGTAACTTTAAGCACAAAGCTCCTCATAATTCAAACGAATGCCACGTCCGGAATTCTCGTGGGTGATTTGTCTGGTATAATGCATTGCATTTCATAATCCAACCGAACTAAAGGATTTGTTAGCCACAAGTTAGCCCACGCTACGTATGAATTTGACAGTGGTACTTTCAAGACGAGTCGCAATTTACTACGTAGGGACATGTAATCTGTTTATTCAGTAGGTATATCCGTTTGGTAGATATTTAAATTAAATATCTTTCAAAATCCAGCTAGAGCAAAAAATAATGCGAATAAAATTGGAATACTGACATTTTTTTCTAAATTTTGGATAGATGCCAAGTCTAATTTACGAGTTTGGCTTGAGCCATAAATCATTATGAAATGATCTCGAATACTCGTGGACACAGGGGTTAAGGTTAACTCTTCGCCTCTACCCTCTTTACCTCCACACGTACCTGCCGTGCTATGAACCCTCCAGTGACAGAGTCTTCACACTTCGTTGCCTGTAATTCTTATAATTTTCTTCATTGTATTTATCAAAAATATCTGCTTTCAACGATTTTTTTTACGTGAGTAGTGCAGCAAACCAGCATGCTATCTGATGTTAAGTAGTTGCAACCCATAGACATCCACGTACAATCACAAACACGAGTAAAATCCTATCTGATCTCGAACGTAAATACGTTGCTACTCCTGAGGACTAAGATGGACATCTCGCTTCAAAGTGTAGCCGGTAATCGCACTTTTCTAACCAAAGCACAAGTAATGCTTTATGGCGGATTATGGGCGGCAGTTGTACCTCTCCCTTGTCAAACTATAGTTCTCCCACCTTAACATCATTATGTATGACGTTATAATATATAATTGTGAAACGTAACAATAAGGCAGTCTCCTGATGAATAATTCTCACTATCTTTTTCAAAGACTCAATTTCATTGTTTCGCATTGCGGTCATTGTGTTTTCATGGTGCTCCGTTGCGTTGCTACTCATATTTCGTGTACTCTCTACGTCTAAAAAAAGAGATAGATGCAAGGTAAATATTAATTTGGTTAATATAATGTGTGAATAGTGTTTGTAAGGTATCTAAAACAGGGTGAAACTTTAAGGACAAATCCCCAATTCAATTCCCCCATTTATCAAACGAATGTTCATAACCAGACTTGTTTGCGGGCGATTTATCTAGTACAATAGAGGTTTCTATAATTCATCCATACTAGAAGATTAGTCAGATGCTTCGACTGACTGGAAAATAAATGGCGATCATACCTCTTGAATGAATAGATTTAAGCCCATTGTTCTAAATTTAACTCATCTTTCTCTTGGTAAACTGAATAATGTAAATACCAGTTGATGTTGAGAAAGTACAGAAGACAATTTGTTTAATGTGTAATACATCCATTTATAGACGGCATCCTATTACTGCCCCATTGCGGGGCACATGTTTCCTCTCAAAATTAGAAGTATTCGGTAATTTTTCTAACACGCTCGTCAAGGATTTGAACCTCGAACCCTGTGTGAAAGGCCGGAATCTTAAGCATCAGGCCTTCACTGCGTTAATATCTACATTGATCTTTTCATTACAATAACTAAATATTGACATGTTCTGCCGTTAATTTATTTTTATTGAAAACAGAATTAAATTTTCTTAGTAACATTAAATTAATTCTGTATAAGAAATGCCTAATGATTTTTTTACGTAGACATGTATTTTGGTGATACGTAATGCCTACGTAAATAATCAGTATTTATACGAATTATTTTATGTAAACTACTAATAAATATACATTTTAACAATAAATGCTTAATTGTATAACAAAGGCAGAAATTACATTAAATCTTAAAGGGTTAAATTTTAATTAAATCAAGAGGGGAACAGCAGCCTCAAACTTAAAATACTAACTCTATTTAGGTTAATTGAAATTTCGAAGACTTCGTGAAAGGAAAGTCCGCGATTTGCGAACTGTAGAAAGTAGCTTTTGTAATTATTTGAGCAATTTGAGCTAATTGATATTTGAATTTAATGGTTGTAAGCCCTTTTATTCTGACCTACACCGTCGTGGTATAAAATGTTCCTTGCCGCAAAAAGGGTTACTACTCGTAAAGCTAAATTGGAACTTTGAAGAGAGCTCTACCTGTTCAAAGGAAAAGTTAAAATTGTAACATAGGAAATATTGAAATAAATATTGGCAAATGAATTCCTGCAATATCTGGAAAGATGAATTACGGAAGTTAATCGGCGATTTAACTATAAATGCCATGCATTTTGAGTATGAAGCTTTATGTACATAAATATGTGAATAATATACACGAGCTGAATTATTATAACATTGAATACAATTTTGATAATATGGTAAACAGATTTACTATATATAATTATAATATAATATGTATAATTTATAATATATTCGGGCTGGCACGTTGCGAACTATGTAATGAAATTTACATTTATTTGTTCCTAGGTAGCCTATTTTCTTCGTTAACTTCTCTGAATGAAAGATTCAGAGAAGTTAACGAATTATTAAGTTATTCTTATTCAGTGAAATATAGCATCAATTTCTACTTTTCTCCTTCATGTTCGCTTTGATACACGCTTTTTTGATATTCTATATTAAAATCAAACAATAACTTATAATACAATAGAGAAAGGTATGTAAGTAAGGACGCACAATACATATTTTACTTATTTAGACAAGTGTCATAAAACAAATATACCTAAATAGGAATGTGGTGTAAAGACACAAATATACACAAATAAATTTTGTTCTTTAAATACAAATGATACAGAAAATTCTAAATGTAAAATAATATTATTATCCACTATAAACCAAAGTTTTACTTAATGTTTTATTAAGAATAAATATTGCTTTCATTTTACGTAGCAAACGCACAGAGAAGTAAATAAAAGTAGAATAAAATAAGAAGAATATAAAAATTCTTGTTGTATCGTAATTGTATATTTATCCGTCATCATAATACAGTAGGTATAGTGAATAAATAAATAAAGCTATTCCTTTCGGGATTCAGTTAATGGAACATCTGATTTTTAACGTCACCTGCTTTAGACGACCTAGATGCTTATCCCTTATCATTTTTAAACAGGTTTCGTATTAAGCACTAGGACAAACGGTATTAATGCTGGTTTTTATTTACGAAATAGCCTATATTTTCTAGTACGTAGGATTATGTTGTACTTTGCCAAGTTATGTGCATACGTCATATAAGCTCTCTACATTCCTAATGAAATTAAAAAAAATTGTATACTCCGCATGTTCTTGCTATAAAAGTATGTGGCATTAAGTGGCGTGGTGTGGCAACTAATAACTGTCGATGAATGTTCTAACTAAACATGTTATCAACATCATCTTCCACTAATTACTATTGCAAGTGCTAGTTGCTATTGCTAATGCCAGTCCACCAGATAAGCCAAGTGCGGATTAACAGTTTAAAGGTGGGAGAACTATATTTCGACCGGGGAAGTACCACCGTCGGCCTCATAATCCGCCGTAAAGCATTACTTGTGTTTCGGTTGAAGAGGTGCGGTTGCCGGCTACACTTCAAGCGAGGCGACCATCTTAGTCTTCAGAAGTAGCAACGCATCTATGTTCGAGCTCAGATAGGATTTTGGTCGGCTTTGCATGCTCGTTTGCTTTTCCCACATAAAAAAATCTATGTTAACTAAATGTATTTGCGTTCCCAAGCCCAAACTTTATGGGTAAGTGAACACATATGCCTATGAATTTACGGGGCCTCACGTGCGTACGCGATTTACATCTCCTTGTGTAAGAAGTAATGTTGTGACAAGGGTTCTAAATCGGATTGTCAGATACATACAAACCAATTTTCAAATTTTTCTCAACTTTATACATATATTACTAAACGAAGAGGAGTATATTAAAATTATATTATTTTATTAGGTCCCCGTGTAATTTTATAAAATACTTGCGACCCGGCCCAGCTTCGCTCGGGTAGTGCAGTTTATATTTACTTACATTTTTTTTTTTCATAGATGCGTCCAATCATTACCTAGTTGCAAAAACTAACAACTATACACATTTATTTCGAACAACGACTGAATTACTAAATTGGATTTAATTTCTCGCCCAATTTACAAAAAACCTTAATTTATTATGCACTAAAACCTTCCTCAGGAATCACCTACCCGTCGTTGAAAACTGTGAGAAAATACGTCCAGTACTTTTTGAGTTTATCGCGAACAGACAGACAGACGCGAAGGGGGGAGATACAAAGTAAGGAAGAAACGCCACATATAAATATCTCAACAAATAAATTAATAATTGATTTCCTTTTGATTCCCTTTTTAAAATACATATATACATATTTATAAAAGGTAGATGAGCCCTTCTCATACAAAGAAAAAAACGTTTTCAAATTTATACTCTTTGAATGATTTTGTTGTAAATTTCAATTGTTTGGGAACGTCTTCAGATTCTAATATAAACTACCAATGGATGTTTTCTGGCAATACTTGTAAATTACGGTTACGGTTTGTAAGATATAAATGACAACCTTTTCAAGTTCTTTATAAGAAATCTATTAGAAGGTGATAGTAGATAGAATTAATCGTGGTAGCTTGGAAATCGTGTAGCAACATCTTATACCATCAATCCATTATAATCTATGTTGATTATTATAACCTGCAGTTCCAATCATTTTTAGTACATACATTAAATCTAAACTGACGTAGTTTAATGCACTTTAAAAGAAAAAAATATAATAATACGTAATGTTATTTGTGTGAAGGTTTTCTTTCTGCAATGCAGAATCCAGCAAGCCTTTAGGTTCTAAGTTAAAAAATTCAGTAAACATGTTCAGTGTTTTACACTTTCTGTAGAAATTTTAAAAAGTTCAGTAAGCTAATTGGTTTTTAAAGTTAACATAGTTGAAGCGTTATTTTGCATTTCTGTGACCTAAAAGTATATAGGTGAACATTACGGTACTAGCCGATAAAATTTTATACTTCCGAATCGGAAATCACGCCAATAAACAGAGAACGAACTGGAAATCTGCACGATTTTTCTTCACCGTTTACAAAGTGCTACGATTTGGAACGTGATGTCGTTTACACGTTGAATTTAAAAGCTTTATTTGTGACATGCTACGGTTTTAACACTGTTTATGTTTAGAACTTTTTTTGAAAATGGAAGAACTATAAATCTACCGGGGAGGGGGGGGGGGGTACACTTTGAATCGAGGCGACCATCATAGTCCTCAGGCGTAGCAACGTATCTACGTTCGAGCTCAGATAAGATTTCAGTCGTGTTTGTGGTTGTACGTGGATGGGCTGTTTAACATCGGCAGGCTCGTTTCCTAGTCTTCTCAAATAAAATAAAAACATGACTTGAATAGTATAGTTATGTCATTGATTATCCATACACAGTAATTATTTCTAAATTCTGAGCCAGATTAGGATTCCCCACTATGCCACACGCACAATGAAATCTACTCACAGAAAACGTGTCTAGTTGTAGATATATGTTCACCCAAACGAATCTGAAACTCTACACGTTATCATTATGACGCTGCCTCAACACCGTCAAGTCATTCATATGATCCATTAAGTGTATTTGTGTTACGCGATCACTGCTTGCAATACCTTTTATCGGATCTCGTTACTTACTTTCATATTTTCGAAAAGAATTTATTAGATTTTGGATGCGAAACGTTCCTTTTCGCTAGGCGGATTAGCATCTTTAGCGGAGAACAAAGGAACGAATAAGATTGATGTCCAAGATGTTCGAACTTCTTTAAAATGCGTATCTTTCTATGCGCAGCGTTACATTTTTAGTAAACTGCTTTGCAAAGAGGGCAATATCTTAAAGTGTATTCTAGGAATATATTTCTTCACTACAACAATGCCAGCTTAATTCATTATCTGAACGAACTTTTACTTTGAATTAGCTTCACTAACAAAGCGAAACTTCTTATAAAATTAGTTCGAAGCGATCTGATAAGTTGGACGTGCGATGCATGAAATCTTCACTGTTTTTAACTAAATTTGTGGTATCAAAGCGTTATCGAACATCAAGCTTCTCACTTAGCACAAGTATGATGTTAATATAGATTCCAACACTTTAGAGGTTCAGACATCATAATGTTGCTGTCAATCACAGAATGCTACCTAGAAATAAAAAAAGGATTTTATAGAAAGCTTGAGTGTCATCGTCAACTGACTTTTCTCCTGCTGCTGGATACAGGTCTCCTATTAAAATAACATAGATAAAGTCGTAGGCACTCCTCTGGTCGAGTATGGATTGATAAAAAGAAAATACATACTTTAAATTGAAAACATTAGACTCAGGGTTCAGAACCCCAGATCCCCCGTGTAAGGCTGCGATTTTAGCACTGGTCTATTACTATTTGTGTTATAAATATAGATTACAAATAAAAGAGAATAATTTCACAGTTCATAAATAACAAAACCAAACACAAACAACGAGCGGCCTTGGTGCTACTTAGACATGTTAGGTTTTTTTTCAATAGAAATAAATAGAAAATTGTGCGAGACTAAATAATGTTGTAAAATATAAAAATACACTGAAGTTTACCTAAAATAATATTAATTAAATAATCTCTATTAAAGACTTCATAAATAGTTATGGTAGCCCTTATAATATTATATAAGTTAATACTGGATGTTATTACAATTTTTAATATTTCATGGAAGTGTTTATAGAAGATATTCTGAAACTGAAAACCACTGGAAAATATTTGACATTTCTAATCCCAGACAGGCGCATTCTTTTGTTTTATTTTTAAATAGAGCTATTGTTTTTGGCTCTAAATGCTAATGTTGGAATATGTTAGTTAAATATGTATAGCTTCAGGCCCCGACTACACAAACTTAGTATTCTATTGTCAGTGGTTGTCGTTTTCCCCCGAGGCTGATCCACCGCGAGATGCCTAACTTCATTATTATCTCATCTAAGTCCTGGAAAATATAACAAATCTTTGCTGTTTGTTTCAAAGTTTTCTTTTCTTGCGTTTGGTTTTATATTTGCGTGGATTACGGAAAAAGGAGTAGAGAATACGGTCAAAAATTGGAGAAAAAAATATTGATTTGTGTTTCAACCGTTTCTAGAAAAAAAACGAATACTTCGTTTAACTTTTTACAAAGGAGCAAGTGATAATTAATGTTAAAGTTATTAAATTCACTTATGTATATCCTTATTCTTAACATTGCTCGTAATATTAAGTTGGTTTGGATGAAAAAGAAAAAATGATTGCAAGTACGCTTTTAAGCTGTGGGACTACATTTAAATTCCAGTACAGTACAGTACTTTTAAAAATGCTTTGCATTCTGGCCAAAACATAAAAATGTTGACCTACCTAAGTAATTAAAATGCTTTGTAAATAGAATTTTCCATTTGTATTTGTGCTAGCTTTTGTCATATTTTCAGAAATCGACTTTAACTTAACAAAGAAATTAAATCTCCAGCCATTTTTATATAAGGGACAATGAAATGCACAAACACTAACCTAAATTCACCTACCCACTGATATTCCACGCTTGAGGAAAAGCGATATGTAGGTAACATACTTGTGTGTGTGTATATGTATATGCATATATATGATGCGTAAGACTGAGTTTGTGTGTGTAAGAGAGAGGGAGAGAGAGAGAAACTTGCAAATAAACTATATTTATCTAGTTATAATCAGTCTAAATAGATAAAAAAATATATTCCTCTTTTCTTATGTAATAGTTACTCACGATTAACGCAGATTAATGTTTTGAAATACTTGCAGGATCGTGGTCACAGTTAAATTGCGGTAGTGGGGAAAACTGTTGGCAGGTCTTAGTGGTATATTAATCAATCTACCCTGCGTCTAGTTCGTTTTTGTCTTTTTGAGTTACATTTGACGGCACACAACACCAACTGTATTTTTGACCGCTTAACTTTGCACCATTTGTGACTTACGTGTTAAAGCTATGTTTATTAATGAAATCGATATTAAACTTTAATATGTTTAAATTGTATTTTGCGACGGCATAAAAATATTATTTTACAATCCAGAATGAAAATACGCGACCATGAGTATGAATATCGTGCAAATAAATAAATTCTTTTGTGACATGAAGGCAAATAAATATTAAAATTAAACATAACTTGAGTGTATTATGTATACGTATATGTGCGTATCTTCATATTTTAATGAGTTTTAAATTGTAATAATAATTTGGTTTAATTTGACATTTAAGTAATAATTGAATAATTGTATTTTTTTCCTTTTATTTTATTGTAATATATGATGCTTTGCATGCCAAACATTACTAGCTGAATACGACATTACTCAATATATATAACAACTATGTGTAACTATATATTCATTGCAAATAAAAAGATTGAATTGAACTGAATTGAAAATAAATTTTATTTGATTTACTGCAGCAACCGAATAACACTTGGTGGTGTGTACACTCGTTTGCTGTTCTGCTAAAGTAAAAACATTCAATGTACTCTGTCTACTTCAATGTTCTATGCCTACAGTGTATTACCGAAGCGCATCGTGAATATTTGATTACAGGTTATCCGATAGGTCTTATGAACAATGATGAGTAGTGTTCGTAATGCATTTGTAATGTGTTTATTAACATCTAGAGTCTTCCACACTAAACTTAAAACTTCAGCAGACACGCTTCAGTAAAGTGTAGTCCACAATCATTTGTATGGATTATTTTTGTATATTAAGTTCCGGATGCGATTTTATCGAACCTTGTAATGTTTATGTGTGTTAACCAGTAGTATATATTTTTGGACTAGAGTAATAGCTACGTGATGGATGATAACAGAAAACTGAAACATCTGATTGATGAGACAAGGAATGATGAAAGAAATAAATTAATTAGATTGGAAATAGGTTGTACGCTACTTTTACTTCATATATGACGTGGTGCCATAAAATATGATCCACAGCGTAATAAAGGATAAATTGTGTGCATTTATTGTATTGGAAAACACTTCATACAATTCCTTGCAGCCAGCTGTTAGTATTATATTAAAAGCATAAAGCTTGCGAGAGTCGAAATTGTCTTTCGAAAACAAATTCGTTAGACAGTCGTATCAACGCGGAGAAAAAAGATTATCTGCCTGTTATCAGTTTTATTAAAATTGTTTTATACTTAAATATACTATTATAATGTATCAA
This sequence comes from Phocides pigmalion okeechobee, assembly GCA_018251015.1. Classification (NCBI taxonomy): domain Eukaryota; kingdom Metazoa; phylum Arthropoda; class Insecta; order Lepidoptera; family Hesperiidae; genus Phocides; species Phocides pigmalion. Next base: position 4,528 of record DWON01004538.1, on the reverse strand, counting down.
TTGCAAATAAAGAGACATTTTCGCGTCGCATCCTAAAAGCATTGCAATGTAATCTGAAATGCGTAATAAGAAGTATTGCTTTTTCGTATCTATTTTGACTCAAACAAAAAACAATCAAAAAAGGAGACGGTCGGGAGTTGGATAGGTTTTTGCAAGAGAAAAAAATGCTCGCATCTATGCTTTGAGGCGTTAAACAGGTGATTTCAGCTGTTGTCAGACAGTCGTTAAATCTTGTCGGAGTCTCGAATGTGGTTTGAAAATATCCACAAATACATATTGCACCATCGTTGTGGAGTGTGGCTCTAGAATACTGTATATCTACCATCTTTGTAAAGAGAGACCCGTCTCTAGCGGTGGATTATAAAAATGGGTGCTATGATCAAAATATCGCTAACGAATAATCGGGGAAACAAATTACACACGTATTATTTGTATAAAGTAACTCTCACAAGAATTCTGAATTGTAAAATAATCTGCTAAAAGGTTTACTGATACTACGTGCTGACGGAGTATCGGCACTGTAACTGCTGAGTCGAGAGGTATTATGCATGCGAGGGAGTGTTCGTGTTACGAAAAGTTTCCCATTTTGATCATTAAGCACAAAAGCCTACATTCTGCTACTAATGGTACCTATATTTATAGGGAGAGCGGCTTTGATAATACGAGACCCAAAAGCGTAGCTCGAGTAAGTAAGCACCTACTTCTTTTAGTAGAGTATACATTTTAGCCTCCGTCGTTAGTACTGGTTGTTCTTATTGCAAATTCATCTATGTGCCTGTAAATTTTTAAAATAAATATGAAAGAAAGTATTTAATTTTTTATTTATGCTTCTTTTGGCACATTTGGGAAAACAGATCAAAGTTTGTTTTCGCGTTAGAGGAAGTTTCCGGTGCCGATGTAATACATAAATTATTACGATACTTAAATTTGTTTCGAGAGCCATCTCTTTTATAAAAAGCAACTTTGTTCCTTCCCTGTTTACTCATTCTAGGAGTATCTTACACGTATATAGTTACTTTCGTGTACTGGTAATATTTGATTAATTGCATCAAAGAAGTAAGAAAATGTTTTTAATATGTAATGGAAGAAGTAAACAAACATCAGACCTGATGTTAAGTTTTCATTGCTCTCCATAGATACGTATTATTTTACGACATACGGTAGAACTGTCCCTGGAGCGCGGGACCAGAATAGCGCTACGGTATCTCCTGTATGTCGTAAGAGGCGACTAAAAGAGGACGCACGCAGAAATCTGCCACCTGGCCCTTTTGTTTGAAATTGTTCAAATGTCTCGAACCAGTCGCTGCCTCCACGGACGGAGAAGAAGAGCGAAGGCTGTGGCGTCGGACTGGTCACCGCCCCCGCTTATGTGGGGAAGAAAGTACCACTCGCCAGCGTCGAGCAGAAGCAGTTGGTGGACGGCGGACGCAGCGGGAGTTTAGCTTGCTGGAGAGATTATCCCGAGCCCCCCACTTACCAGTGGGCGAGGGCTACCATATTTAAGCCGGGGTGCAACCCTGAGTTCAAGCCCGGGCAAAGAGGATCTACCTCGAGGTCCGTATTCCCCCGCCCAAAGAGGCTGGGACGTCCCCCGATGATGATGACGGTAGAAGTCGTACTTAAAGTCATTAATCGTCGCGTTGCATTCCTATGGTCTACCGACTTGTACGATATTTACGTCCTTACAATCATCTTCTTACCATTATTAGTTTTAAGATTACTTTAAATTGTGAAATACCGGGACACAAAAGGGATCGCAAGATGCCCTATGAAATCCTCATGAAATTGAAGTATTTTTATCTTAAAGCAGAGAATAGACAGCCATTATTTATTTTAAAATTCTATGCAAATTATATAAAAACAAAACGGTTCTGAAAAATTATATAAAAGATAATGATAATGCCTCAGGTGTCAGTCAACCTATCATAAAAATATTATTAGAAACACAATATGTATATTAATACTAACTTCGTACACTTTACTAATAACAAAAGCTCAATTAGTAACTTACGTAAAGTAACCATTAAATAGAATAATAACGTATAGTGTCGAAACGTAAAGTAGCGGAAAGCAACGCTCAATTTGTTCATCAGTTTGTACAAGCCATTCTCTTGGTGACAGATGAAATTAACGACTTCAAATTAGGCGAGTAGGTAGGAACAAATTACAACCAAATAAATGGATATCGACTTTGAACAGATGCTCAAACATCAAAATGATGTACGGCTGAGTTTATTTTACAATAGCTTTGATAAATCGGCGGTTGGCAAACGTTTTAACAGGCCATAAATAACTGATTAACTTTATTTATATTCACAGCGTTGATTTACGGTAGTTGATAGTTTTATTTAACGTTGTCGTGATATACCCTTTGGTTTGTAAAGAGTTTAAAAGGGTAAAATCTTTAACAAGTAGATTAGCATGATTTAGCTAAATGACATTTATATACATTTTTCACATATTCACATATTTAGCTAATCAATTATTGATTTACGCTCCATTTGTATAATTAATATAATATGTAATTATAAGAATTATTATTCTGTTGTAATAAGAAATTCGGTTGGAATTCCTAGCACCCTCAAAAGCTTCCTCAATTGATGTGAATGATCCCAATCATCTTGGTTAAAAAATAAACACCTTGGATACAATTTGGCATCTACATATAAGGCTGTTTAACTTGTCAATGATCTTAGAACGTTAGCTACAATGGCATATGTACCAAAAATAAATGAAATAACATTATTTATTAAAAATTTAAACCTATCTGTTACAGGAGTATTCAAGGACACAATTGTATACTTCGAAAATAATAGGAAACTGTACCACAAATAAAGTCATTTTCGGAGTATAAAAACAATTAACTTTCTTAATATCTGTAACGAGAAGAAATGGAGCAAAGTTTAATAAGCTTTAGTTGTAAAAGCCCTAATGCACGTTATGAAGTTGAAGTGACAGCGAAATTGCTTTTAGGATTATTTGTTAACCATGCGTACGATCAAGGACAAGTAAACGATACTTATATAGGCTATTATCAATACATATAATAAGACTATAACAGATCCCTGTCTGTACATGGCAAATACATTTAAAAATCATAATAAGGTGCCTCTATACACGCAAGAGAACCCAAAACAATGTTTTTTCATTTTGTCTATTTGTGCACGCTAATCTCAGAAACGGCTTATCTGATTTGAATTCAGTTTTCAGGATTATATTATGTTGGGCTTCACTTAACTTTTAGTATTTTTTTCATAGAAATCGGTTAACATATAAAGAAGTTATGTCAATTTATGTCAGTCATCAACGACGAAGTCGTGGGCACAGCTAGTACTAACTATAGTTGCTATTGAGTTTCTTTAGGTATAAGTAAAATGTGTAGTTGGCGTTGTCCACTTCCTTTATCGCATGTTCTCGTTGAGTTTAATATCTTCTTATGACATTCTTATTTATATCAATTAGACCAATGAATAATTTTATACGAATATTTTATTTAGACTTTACCTAATGTGTTGACCACACAAGAACAAATAGGTACAAACATCAGTGACTTTTTACGTAGAAACGCCACAAATAACCTTCAGATATTTTAAATTTAGTTAAACAAGTTAAGATGTGAGTTTTACTTTGAAATTTTAAATTAATTGCATTTCATCCTAAATTTATACTGTCAGTTTGTATGCTTAATTAAAATACAACTAGGAATTGCAATGTTGAATTTTGCAACATCCATTAATCATTTTGGAATTGTAGCAATTTGAATAGGAGTATTGGAAATATAATTAGATAGTTGAATACTTGATTAATACTACACATAAATTAATTATTAAGTGAGTCTATAGTTAAACCTGAATTGTCAATAAAGGGGCATAGGCCCTTTTATTGACCATAGGGTTTGTCTTCTTACATGTTTAGCGTTTCATAAATCCCTAGAACCGAAGCTCTATGGGTTCAATATCATATCTGTATGTTCATCCGTCTATCAAAAACCGGCCAAGTGCGACTCGGGCTCACATGGGTTCCGAACTAAATGAAAGATTTTTTAAATACATCCTAACATAAATAAATATTGTGAGGTCGACACACTTGGTAAGTTTTTCAGCTAATGAGACGAATGATTATTGTTATAAGCCAGCATATACATGTACATGTACATTGATATATTGATATGTAAAATAAAAACACGTGAAGTCTAGGATTATTCCATCTTAACATTCCTGGAATCAAAGGTTTCTTATTAAACCTGTCGCTCCTTTGATGGTAATAACGCTTATTTAGAATATTTTCCTACATTTTTCCCCTAATTTGTTAAAGAAAGTCAAATATAACTTCAAAGATGTTCATAAAACAATTTTTCGTAAACACCTTATGTCAAGGGATAAATCCGCATCGTTATTTTTATTACGGTTGTACGAGTATAATTAATTACATGACGATTTCTGATGAGAGAGACACATTTCGCTTCTTTGCTTCAATAACGTGACAAGTTTGAAAACTCAAGTTTTTATTTTTATTTGATAATTGAATT
>DWON01004537.1:0-16110 GCA_018251015.1 Phocides pigmalion okeechobee | reverse complement strand
TGTCCATGGGCTGCAGTGACCACTTAACATCAGGTGGCCTGCATGCCCGTTTCTTACTCTTTCATAATAAAACAAAAGAGAAAAAGGTAGAGCCGTGTGTGGAAGTATTGAAATGAACTTATCTTAATTTGTATTAAAAACTTTAAAATTGTTTTATAATCAGAAAAATTATAGTTTTGTCCGTTTCATTGTTACACTGAGAATATAAATTTAATCCCGAAGATGATGGCAATCGCCTTCAGCTATCCCTGACGCCGTCATATATATAGTCACTATATTACAAAACTAAGCATATTAGAACTTACAACCTACACTAAAGTAGAGATCTAGAGAAAGGGTAATGTGGTACCAAAACATGAAGATAAATAGGTATACTTTGCACTTAAAAAACACAAGAATCTATATAATAATCTAATAGCTACATACATACCAATATTTATATGTATATGTATATCTAATAAGTAGGTTAACTAATGAACCGTCCGTCCATTCATCAATAGAATCTATAATCCCGCTAAATATGTGTGCGGGCTATCTGTTACACAAGCTTACACAGTAAGGACAACTTAAACTTAGGACTTGGAACTCTACACGTGATTTGTAGAGTTTACGTTACCCTAATAATTTAGTATGTGGTTGCCGGATACACATTATTGGAGGCGACCAAGAGTCCTCAAGAGTAGGAATGCATCCGCGTCCATCCTTATATAAAACTTCTGTTTTATTTGAGATTGGACGTGGTTGTCCAAGGGCTGCAATGACCACTTAACATCAGGTGGCCTGCATGCCCGTTTCTTACTCTTTCACAATAAAAATAAAAATTAAATACTTTTTCAAAATTTGACAATGATTTTCTTAATCATTAAATTCTTATTTACTATTAAAACAACTTTATTTTTAAAACTAATGTAAAAATATCGCGGAGTGCTTTAAAACAAAATCACCTTAAATTTAAGTTTAATTTATAACTACATGTATAGTTAAATCTTGTAGCACCTACGGAAATACAACACTTGTGTTCGCCCTTATTTCTGTATAAGCCGTAAAAATTTGTATTCACATAACAATAAGTAACACAAACGCACGGATCCACGTGTCTATCTTCTTTCTCTTTCTATAGCACGAGTCTTCACACTCGGTAATCTATTATTGTCTCTTTCTATAGCACGATTTGAATGCGGTCAGACTAGATTTGGTAAGGAAAGCGTTAGCTCGTAACTCGAACTCAATATAAGTTAATTAGATATAAGATAATATCTATCCTCATATCTTTATATCTTCTCCAATGTAATGTAATGTACAAGACAATATCTGTTTGACGAAGTCGTGATGTGGCGACTTTCCGCTTATTGACAAGAGATGGCGCCCCAATCTGTATTCACATCTCTGTATCTTCTCCAATATTAATAAGTCATATACAAATGAATATCTATCTCCATATCTTTATATCTTCTACCACATAAATAAGACAGATAAAATATAATATCTATCTTCAAGTCTTTATATCTCAAGTCCCAAGGTTTCGTGAGTATCTCTATATCTGTGCTACATAACTGAATCACTGATGTAGGCAATTTGTCAATCAACCAACCAATAATGTAAGCTCTTTGTGTCATACTAACTCTATGAAGAGCGGTTATATCATATAACTGACATGTATTCTTGATGTTGGTACGTCAGATACGACGCAATTACTCATTAGATACAATGTTAATCTCCTATAAGATTATTTTAACTCAAGTTGTAGAAAATGTTATGCTCTTTGAATCATACTAACTGTATGAAGAGCGGTTATATCATATAATTGACATGTATTCTTGATGTTGGTACGTCAGATACGACGCAATCACTCATTAGATACTATTCTCTACATCTCTAATCTCCTACACGATCGAATATTGACTTAAGTAGTAGAAAATGTTAAGCTCTTAATGTCATAACGCTATGAAGAGTGGTTATATCATATAATTGACATGTATTCTTGAGGTTAGTATTTTGGATACGACGCAATTACTGATTAGACAGAATTTCAACGCGGGGATACGGCTAGCGTTTTTAGCACTCTGCGTGGCAATGGACTGCCTTAAGTTTCTTGTAATAGGCTTTTATTATAATTCGGTTTAAGATTTTCATTATTGTAATTCAAATATAAATAAATTTTGTTATTGGGAAAAATTGGTCCAAAATAATTTTAATTCTTCTGCATTTTATTTACATGTCAATTTCAAACATAAAATGAACATTTTACCACCAGTGGTCACCCATCCATTTCCTGACTACGCCCGACGCTGCTTAACTTTATTAACTATTTATGATCTATGAAAGCCCCGCGACTATGCACGTTTCAGTGCTCTGTTGATTGCAATTCAACAAAAAAGTTTTATCAAAAATAATCTTCTACTGTACTTCTAATCTTATCGAAATGAAAGTGATAATATTAGTAAAGTGGGAGAGATGTCGGATAGGTATCAGATATTTAGCTATAACCTAATTTATAATTTATTTCTGTTCATTAATATCTAAATATTTTTCCCACTGTTGGTCTTCACAATGAAATTAATGAAAGTGTTTTAAACAAAATTCACGTATATTAACAAACAACTAAATTATAAATCTCACAGTTGGGCAAGGGTCACCTCTCGGACTGAAGTGAATGAAAGCGTTTTAACCCAATTTTCATATTTATTTTTATAAACAAACAAAATAATTATTTGTCCCACTGCTGGGCAAGAGCCTTCTGTAATTATGAAATGATAGAAAGGGTATTAAACATAGGTATGTTAATTAGGTAATTAAGGTTTATTTATTTAAATTAACAAATTAATTATAAATCCCACTTCTGGGCAGAGGTCTCCTCTCAGAATTAAGTGAATCAGAAGGTTATAATCTATTCATATTAACTATTCAATCAAACAAATTAATTATTTCTCCCATTGCTGGGCAAGAGTCTCCTTTAGTTATGACAGGAAAGAAAGAGATTCTAATCTAAATTAATGTTTATTTATTCAAAACTATATTTATAAAAATAATAAAAATAATTTATAAGTTCCACAGCTGGGAAAGAGTCTTCTCTACTTATGAAATGAATGAAAGTATTCTAATCTAAATTCATGTTTTTTACTCAATACAACAAATTAATTGTTTCTTTCACGGCTGAGATTTTGATAACCTCCCATAATAAAATGAATTAAAGGGTTTTAAACAAAAGTTCATTTTAATAAACAAATTAAGTATTTATACCCCTGCTAGGCCGGAATCTTCTTTCAAAATAAAATTAATGAAAGTGTTTTGAACTTTTTCAAAACCTGATCAGGTACTGATTAATAGAGTTCATACAAGTTTCAGAACATTATGGAGAACTCTTAAGCTTGTAGAGTTGATTCCTCATGATGTTTTTCTTCGCCGTTAAACTAAGTTACGTTTATTAATGCGAGAATGATTTTTGATATTAGGCCTCGAATTTGAACCTAGGACGAAAATCAATACGACTAGACTATCATTATTCTATAATTCAAACATAATTGAAAATATATCAAGATTAGTAAAAAAATTGTTAAATACGTGATACATATGACTAATACAAATTAAATTAAATTAAATTTATTTTTACTTTAGTTATATTATTTAACAAATACTTATAAAAGTTTAAAAATTGTGTAATTAAAATAAAATTTTAAATTAAATAATTTAACATCGATGTCGACTCAGGATAGCAGTAGATATAAGCCTCTGTGGTTTTCATAATGCTATTTTAATATTGAGATTACTTTGTTATATCTTTTCATCGATAAATAAAATAAAAAAATAGAATTTAAATAAAATTGTGAATTACGAAATTTTGATTACTTTGAATCATAATGTGTCTTAAATTTTATGAACTAATGAAATATGTATGTTGTTATGCTCTGTTGTATATGCACTAAATGATTAACCCGAGGTTTTCCATATAAATAAACAAAAATAAATAAAAATAAAAAACTATCCATTAAAAATAACAGAATTAAAAAAGACTAGTAAGATAGAACGTAAAAACTACATTAAAAAAAATGAATTAAAAAATACTAGTAAGATAAAACGTAAAAACTACACTAAAAAAATGAATTAAAAAATACTAGTAAGATAGAACGTAAAAACTATATTAAAAAAATGAATTAAAAGACACTAGTAAGAAATGGACACTTAAAACTCATCTAAAACTTATTTGGACCAACCCTCAGGGGTAGCGATGGCGCCACGTGACTTGACAGAGGGTGTTTTGGCCCCGCGCAGAGCGGACCGCCGCGCGGTTGTCGATAGCAAACGATTCGCGAACGCGACTAAATTGCGAACGCGATACCTATTTGCGAATGAAATTTAAATTTAGAACGCGATTGTGATTGTGAATTGTAACGTCAATGTGTTTTGTGTGTGCAAATTGTATTTTAAGTGTTGTATAGAAGTGTTGAGTTATTGAAGTGTGATGTAAACTCTATTTCAAAACGAGTGAAAGCCTTTTCCAATGGTCTTAACTGATTTTTAAATAAACCATAATACAAAATAATTAAAATTAAACTCGAATTCAAAGACGTATTGACAGCAATAAAAAAATAAGTTAATAAAAAACACTAAGCAACTCTCATTTTTGTCAAATTAATCAATTGTTTGTAAATATTAATAGTTATAAAAAATTATCCCGGTTTCAAAGAACTATTTACGTACCATTTTAAATTAACTAAAAAATGATAAACAAACTAAGTAACTCTCATTTTTGTTATTATAACCATATTACTACATATCGCTCGTCCGGAAGAATACAGTATCATGTCAAAATTTGGCACTATCTGAATTTATGATACAGTTCGACTAAAAAAGTACGTTTTTAGAGTTAATACAGCATTCTTGCGGACAAGCGATATGTAGTTAAAAAAACAACCACGACTTAAAAGACATTCAATTGTTTGTTTAATTAACTAAAATTATAAATAACTATCTATTAAAAATTGCAAAACAATGTTATGTTTATATATTTAGATACCAATAACATACATATATGTATATTATATAGGATTCATATATACTAATTTCCTAAAGTAAATGGTTATGTCATCTACGATACTGCGCCGGTAGTAAAAAAAGAGCGAAAAAGGAAAATTTTCAAAATGAAATCTTACTAATATTACAAATGTTAAACTGTCTATGTTTGTATGTTCCGTTTTCATCTCAACACGACTGAGATGATTCTGATGAATTTTAAAAAAGATATAGATTAAATCTTGGAGACGCACTTAGGTTACCTTTCGTTGTAAAAATAAAATTTAAAAGTATCGAATTAGGGGATAAAAATTAATAGGGGAAAATATATTTGTAACTTATTAGGGATTACTAGGGATACAAATATGATTTGTTTTAAGTCAGCTCTTAAATATAGCATAATTGAACGGGTTAACACAGGGCCCGAAAGATGAAATTTCGTAATAACTTGTGCGGAGCGATTACGCGGGCTAGTTAGTTATTAATATATATAAAAACATATAGGTAGCAGTAGATTGAGAATTACTAAATGTCTTTACATAAGAATAAAATAATCTATAATTAAAATGGAAATCATTTTTTTAATCTTTTTATTCCAATAAATTACTGCGAACTCGTAATCGTTTAAGATAAATTTTGAAAGAATCGTTTTTATTTTGAAATTTTAAAACATTTGCTCCAAAAACTTTAAGTCAAACATTATATCACTAAATGGTAATTCGGTTTAAAGAATCTTTATTGTCTTAAGAAATTACAAAATTTCACTTACAAGACAACTGGTAAAGGTGGTAGAGCAGTTAGAGCTCGCCCGGGGCGGCACCACCGCCACATGTTCCTCATGTATTGTGTTTCGGTTGGGGGCGGTGTGGTTGCCGGATACACATTATTTGAGGCGACCATCTTAGTCCTCAAGAGTAGGAACGCATCCGCGTCCATCCTTAAATAGAACTTCTGTTCTATTTGAGATTGGACGTGGTTGTCCATGGGCGGCAGTGACTACTTAACATCAGGTGGCCTGCATGCCCGTTTCTTACTCTTTCACAATAAAACAAAAAAAAAGCTTATGCTACCTTATGAATAGATTTGTTACAGTGAGCGTGCTTATGATATGTTATATATTATATACATACTTATTTATATAATACCCAAAGGCCATCAGCATTGTTTTGAATTTTTTATTTTATGTATATTAATGTTGTTTTTTAATTTGTAATTTTCTAACAGCAAAAAAATATCTTGCACTCACACTGGTAACTTTAAAATTGACATAACTTTTTTTTAATATTTAAAATGATCACCTTGCCTGTTGATACCCGTGTTCTGTAGTGACTACTTAAAATCTTGACCTGCAACGTTTCGTATACACAAAAAATTTAAGCACAAATAGTCGTGATGGTTGTTTTCAGAATCTACACATATACCACAACCAAGTAACCCGTGACGGTTGTTTTCAGAATCCAAAATAAATATATACAATACAATCATATAGGAAGCTGATTCTCAAATGTATGTAAACGAGACATAATGCAAAGCTAGAGAATAAATTATTTATACTTCTAAAGTGGATGTAAGTTAATATACCGTGTAATTCTAATACCGTATAAATAAGAAACCAAGTATCAAATGACTGTCCGTGTGAACAGAAATACTATTATAAATGTAAGGGTTTGCTTTTTCAATCGACATAAAAGGAGGTTCTTAGTTAGCTTTTTTAATTTTTATGTTAAATTAAAAATAAATTCATATGGGTCGAATTAAATAACGAATTTAAATTTATTTACTAATTATCAAATCCCAATATTTTGTTTAATTTTAATTTCCCTTTTGTAATAGCGGTTTTGTTTCCTTGTCAGAGTGTCAAAAAACTTTTTAAACAATTAGTCCGCGTTTGATCGACACTGGAGACAAGAGGGCTGGTTCATTTATCATAAAAAAATGCGATCGCTATTCATCAATATTTGTTTAAAATCTTTTCACAAATGCTTCCATTGCTCTAGCTACAACTCAACAAAGGCTTTATACTGAATTGACTATACAACTTACGCTCAATTTTACAAATCTATTCTTATTTAAGCGAACCAATAGCAACCTTTAATTGTTGAATTGACTTGTCATCATTGTTCCTAGATTTGTCAAAAGTAATTAATTAAACACAAAAAATATTAATTAATTAGCGCCAATTAACTCTAGTCGTAATAATAATTCGCAACAATTACTCTTAGATTTAATTACTTATTGGATTACGAACGAAGTAACAAAAATCTATACATTTTTTTTATGTGAAGAGTAGCAAATGAGCATGCAAACCAAGTTAAGTAGTCGCAGCCCATTGATATCCACGTACAACCACAAACACGACCGAAATCCTGTCTGAGTTCAAACGTAGATACATTGCTTCTCCTGAGGACTTAGATGGTCGCCTCGCTTCAAAGTGTAGCCGGCAACCGCACCTCTCCAACCGAAACACAAGTAATGCTTAACGCCGGATTATGAGGTCGGCGGTGGTACGTCCCCGGTCAAACTATAGTTCTCCCACCTTTAAAACTGCTGGGTATGCGTCTCCTCTCAGAATGGGCTAGATAGGCTATGATAATCTTTTAAGAATTTTATGTTAAACTTTTTGGGATAGAGATACAAAAGGAAAACATTGATATTTCCTCTCTATGTTATCTTTCACATTTTCCTTTTAATGTATTTTCACATTGAGATTTATTCTCCATTTATTCTTTTTAATAGAATTTACCTTTTTGTTGCTTTCTTTAACCGTTAAAGCGAGTGATTATATTTTTTTAGTAACTGTTATTAAGCTGCAAAGTATTGTAAATAAGTGTATATAATTAATTAATTATTTATTCTTTTTGGACCCCTGTCAACCATAAATATCAAAGGACAAGCTTTTTTTTCTTTGTGAAAGAGTAAGAAACGGGCATGCGGGCCACCTGATGGTAAGTGGTCACTGCAGCCCATGGACAACCACATCTAATCTCAAATAAAACAGAGGTTCTGTTTAAGGATGGACGCGGAAGCGTTCCTGCTCTTGAGGACTAAGATAGTCACCTCCAATAATGTGTATCCAGCAAGCAAAAATCTTAATCCTATGAAAAATTAAAAAAACTAAAATATAATAAATAACAAGATTTTATATTTTAGGAAATATATATGTACTTACAAATATATGGGATTTTTCCTTTTTGTGTCCAAGAAGCTAAGTGACTTTGCAGTGGATACTCTAGTCTCCTTCCACACACACTCAATTTTTTTAGATGGATAATAGGGAATTCCGAAGTGGGCTTGGACACTGACTACACTGTCAAATTTAGATAAAAAAATCGTAAAATGACTTTGACAGTATTTGTTTGAAGCCTACGACATTGATTACGACGTCACCTACCTCAGGACTACGACTTGGACAGGAGACGACCACTACGTAAATCGTTTGCTGTAAACGATATGACCGGAACTTAAGAGCTTAGCAAAGTACCTACAAAGGCTGTCAGTGTAAATGACATTTCGTTTCGTAATTAAAAATAATAAAATCCCACGCGTTCAAGCATCTTGGATGTCGGAAACTGATCCCCTTGTCACAAGCCATCGGGTTCGAGCGAACCAACCGTAAAATATACCTCAAAATCGACACCAAGACATCTGTACCCGACCATCTCGCGAACGATTAAGACGTATTTAATTTTTGAAATGATTTTTTCAAAAAATATTTCCAAAAAATCCTAAAAAATAATTCAAAGTGACTTTCTGTAATCGATATCAATTTCTTGAATCTGATTAAAGTGTGAATTTCGAAAACAGTTTTCAAAAATATTTTGAAAAATCGATTTAAAATTCGATTGTAAACGGTTTGTTTCTAAGCATGTGTGTTTAGTGAAGTGTTGTAAAGTGAGTTAACTAAGAAAGTATCGATAGATACTTACTAATGGAAAGAAGTCAGTAACGTCGATATATTTTTCGGTACATACATACATATTTTTCACACGTCATGCCTGTTATGATTGTAAATAATTTTCAAATTATTTTGTACATGTTAGTACTTAATACCTAAATAAAATCTATTGCAAGCAATTAAACAAGTTTAGCTATTTATAAACTTGCATAATTCTTAGGTAGTCGCCAGTATATCTATAATTAAATTTAAAGACATTTTAATTATGTTAATAAAAAAAGGAAATTTAAATTTTAATGAAATAATTTTACAATATGTACATTTAGATATGGTATGTACAGTGTTAGTTACAGGTTTATAAAAGGTACCTATTTTTGGGCTTATCTCTTGCAGTCATAGCTTCAAGTAAACACTTTGTTATATTTCTGTTTATTTCCATAACCGGAGTCGCAATATATTTTTTTATGTGTGAAGAGTAGCAAACGAGCATGCAAATAACCTGGTGTTAAGTAGTGGCAGCAAATAGACATCTATGTACAACCACAAACACAACCGAAATCCTATCTGAGCTCCTCAGAAATAAGATGGTCGCCTCGTTTCAAAATGTAGCCGGCAAACGCACCTCTTCAACCGAAACATAAGTAATGCTTTACTTCGGATTATGAGGGGCGGCGGTGGTTCCTTCCCGGACAAACTATCGTTCTCCCACCTTTAATATCTATCAAATTCATTCGAGATAAGATTATAACTTTAATTACATAACTTCCTCATTACCGGCGCCAGGCATAAAAGGCTTTATTCTCACGAGAAAGGGCCTTATGGACCCACCTGCCTCTGTCCAACCGGAAAAGCAATGTTCAAACACCGAAAAATCGTCCAAACACCGGCAAAATTAAACCAAACGAATCGGCTTTACATCGACCAATCGCAGAAGGCACGATTTTACGCGTCTTTCACGGTGATCATAGTTTTTTCGTGGAAATCATTAGGCCATTGAATTATCCAGTCGACTTTAGATAAACGACAAATAAAGCCGTTTCCTGACTCTGAAAGATGTGAAAAAGTCTTAGTGCCCCTCCCAAAATAAGCTTTTTGTTGCCGGAATTAGCAATTAAACAACTCTAACGGTGACAACTCATTGAAGTTAAGTTGTATTTCTAAATTTGTCTACAATTAACAATAGTTATATTTCTAACTTTGAATATAATTAACACAAACCCAGTTAGAGATTACAACGCTTTGTATTATTATTAAAATAAACTTAAAATGAAAACAAGAATAAGATAATAACCTAACGCAAATTAACGATTAAATCATTATTTTAATGGCGCTTAAATATATTTATTAATTCATTTTCCTAGTTCAGATACAACCAGTGATATTAAAATTAACTCTGTGTTACTTATTTTAGTTAAATGAAAAATACGGATAGTTAGTGTCCTAAAATATGCTATCAACACTTAGACCAAATTGATAGAACATGTTGACATGTTGACAGAATGTTCTGTTTTCAAAAATGACGTTTTGAATTTTTAATCCACAGACCAAAGTTTTAATGATAAGTTTACAGTATTTAAATGAGAAATATCGATAAAAAGTGATAAAAAATGTGTTATCCGTAAACCATAATGCCAGTGAAATATATCGATGTGCCAATCGCACCGCGATGACGTGAGTATCATGTTCGGTTTTCAAAAATGACGTTTTAAACTTTTCAACCATAGACCAATATGTTAAAGAAAACGAACGGCAGTGTTTTAAGATAAAAAATCTGTGTTTTTTTGTCAAAATGTTTAAGTGAATGCCAGTGTTTTAAGACTACAAATTGTTTTTTTTTCTGTGTGTGTGTTTTAAATCTGGTGGTATTGTGCAAAACTGGAGGGCCAGAGCAAAGCGACGTTCGCGGCCCTGTTCGGGCTGCGGGCCGGAGTGGACCTCTCCGCTGCCTACAGATACAACCAGAATATGATGGAATATTACACCTGTAAGTAGATTAAGGTTGTCTATATGCATTAATTAATGCAGGGATTAATGAAGGAATTTTATGAAGCTAAATAGATTACGAATGGAAAAACAGATGTTTTTTTTGTTTCCAAAACTATTATTGTTTCCTGGCCTATTTTTTATATTTAGTACACCCGTTAATATCGGGATTAATCAAGGAATTAGAAGTAATTCTTATTGTTCCCAAGACTTTTGTCTTTTATCCTATTGTATTGTTTAGACCCACCTCACACCAACGTTTATATTCTACTAGATTTTGCTTGCGGCTTCGTCGCGATAAAGTCGATAATACAACAAATTTAGGTATATAGATAAATACGACAGACATTGCATATGACATAGATATTTACAAGATCTACGAGTACATAGTATATACAGAATAATATAAATATATATATTTATGACACAATATAGTGCGTATTTTGATTAATTTCAATTAAAAATACCGTAGTAGGTATCTATTAGAATTGAAATTTATCACGTATGGTCCTATTCCTAGTATATACTTATGGTTTTCAAGTATTCAGAAGAAATCCGTACCCGGCCGTAAGAGTTACATGATGGTGAAATTAAAATCATTTTTCCAATAATTCATTTGACGTGTATTTTTAATATTTAATACTAAATGTATTTTAATTACAATAATAAATATCTTAAACCTAATTATAATAAAAGCCATCTAAATTTCCAATATTTCATCAAAATATTCGCTATAAGTACTTATATGTAAATTGCATTTTACTCATTAAAATAGCGCACAAAAGCCTCCCCACAAATCCCCACATTCAAATCTATTTAGCGTCTCAATTACATCGCACTGACGTCCAATCCCTCATAAGCTGAATAAAAAACCAGCGTCCATTATGTAAAAACAACGAGCTCGATCCATAACGAGATTATCATAACGACGACAAACATAAAAACCACATACAATCATGCCTCTATAAAATAAGCCATCACCGCACATCTGTGTCCGTGATTTCATAAAACACCCGAAAAATTCCCTCCGAATCTGAGATCGTTATAACCGACCAATGAGCTTCGAGATCGTAGTGGAGTTTTCGCGCGGGAGGGCAAACGCAGCTTTCTGATTGGTTGGTAGAGCGAGGCGGGGCGCTGCAATGGTGTGCGTTAGGCTCGATTTCGCGGGCATGCGTGGTTTGGAGGCTTTGTACGGGTCTTGCCTCACATGCGTAAGGCAAATTGAGATGGAACATGGCGCGTGGTCGTCGTTAAGTCGCCCACCCACCGTCCGATACACTGGACGCTGCTCTTCACACTGCACCTCTATCTAATCCTATTAATAAGTAGATATTCCACTTAATTCGGATATAAATGACATCAAGAAAAGAAACGTTAATATTTAAATTTGAATAATATTCGAATCTGAAAGCGAATAAATATTTAAATTTGAATACTATTTAAAATGTTTTAATATTAATTTCATTTTTTAATATTTAAATAACTAAATGTATTTGTGTTGAGGGTTATTGTATTGTCTAGAATATCCTGTAATTTCTGATAGAGCAAGGAAAGTAAAAAGTTTCCAAGGCTACATCAGTACCTACATTGTAATTTCATTACGTAACAAGCGTAGTTATGAATGTACTATCAATTAATATATTTTAATATTTATAATAATGGCGCATAAGGTTCTTATCAATATTTGTTCTTATTTTTAGTAAGGACTTATAATTTCTAATAGGTTAGGGATTTTTGACGGCTTGTACAACTATAAATCAACTGGAGGATACCACTACTCTTATAGTTTGCCGTAGAGCAAGTCTTCTTCCCATTGGAGGTGCGGTTTCCGGCTACACTTAACTACAAGCAACTAGCTTAGTCATCAAGAGTACGCACATGTACATACGACATTCATGTAAAATATGTTATATGAACCTACCAAATAAAAGAATATTAGACTTTGAATTATTAAATACAAGTCGAAAGAAATCAAATCTAGTACCTATCTGTTACGAAATAACTAATTTCTATAAAATCAAAATAAAAATCAATCAAACGAAACTATGTCAAAAAAAACTATGTATAAAAAGATGCAACTTTCAACTTTTAATAAAACCTGTTCAATCAATTTTACTCAATATATCTACCAAACACAAAAAGTGTCTACGAAATTAGATAAATACCTTTTCATAACGTGAAACAACCTACGCATACATATTTTTATTTTTTTATTATGAAAGAGTAAAAAACGAGCACGCAGGCCACCTGATGTTAAGTGGTCACTGCAGCCCATGGACAACCACATTCAATCCCAAATAGAACAGCAGTTCTATTTAAGGATGGACGCGGATGCGTTCCTACTCTTGAGGACTAAGATGGTCGCCTCTAATCATGTGTATCCGGCAACCACACCTCCCCAACCGAAATACAATACATGAAGAACATGTTGCCTTACGGCGGATTATGGGGGCGGCAGTGATTCCGCCCCAGACGAGCTCTAACGGCTCTACCACCTTTCAACAATCAACGTGCATCCAGATATTATTTAATTTCTCACCCAATTTACAAAAAAGACTTAACTTATTATTACTTATTTTAAACGAAAACCTTCCTCAGGAATTACTTTACCTGTTGTTGAAAGCTGTGAGACGATTCGTCCCATATTTTTGAGTATATCACGAACAAAGAGACAGACAGACGCGAGAGGGGACTCTGTTTTATAATACTTAGAGACATTGATATAAAGTTTATATTTTCCAAAAATCGTCAATAAAAGCATTAAAAGTAGTTCAAAAACATCGTTCTTCATACAGGATAGTGAATAGGCAACTTAAGGCAAATTGTGATAGAAAATGGCGGATGGCGTATATTTTAAGGCTGTTCGATAGCGTAGAATTCGATGCACATCACCGTTAAGGGATGAGGGTGGTTTTGGTGCCGCATCTAAATATTAAAGCCGTTTGTCCCTTATGTATGATATGGTAGAGCTTGGTTTATCATCACAATAATTACAAATCAAACGAGAAATACCTTTAAACGAATTATAATAAAAGATTAACCTAAAAAATAAATGGACTCTGTGCCCATGCGGCGTGATATCAAGAACGCTTGTCCCATTCCCGCGCTGAATAGCGATCGTTATTCGAGATATGAATCAGCTCTCTTATCACCAGCAGTGTCGATCAAACATGGGACTAGTCGTTTATATATTGTTGGAACAAACACATAATCACTGCTAAATGGAAAATATTTGCACCGCATGGCTTCTTCTAGAACTTTGCAAAGTCTGTGATAAACAACAGGATTGTGGTGGTTTTGATTTTTATTTTTTATATTAGTTTATTTATTGTCAAGAGTACCTAACCGTTACAAATTACTGACACTTAATCTAAATAACGGTAAATATAAAATAGGAACTACGCAACCGATTTTAATGCGGTTTTCATCAATATATAGAGTAATTCAAGAGGAAGGTTTATATGTATAACACATGCCTATCGTAGTAGTGAAAAGCCGAGAATTTCCAAGATTTTTAATGTAATGTCGTAAAGGCAACTATTGGAAACCGGCGTGGGTTGCTAGTATGATAATATTATCAGGAATAATAGAGCTATAATTAATTATATTGATAAATACATCAGCATAAATAGTGGGAACCGAATTATATTACAATCGTGAAGATTTAAATTCTCTTTCTTTCTATCTTTTTCTCTACCTTTGTTCTTTCTTAACCGATTACGTCATATATTACGTAAGGTGTAAATATATCTTTAGACACACGGTGCTTCATGCTACTTATGGGTGTGGCGATGGTTTTTATTTTGTTAAAAAAGTAGCAAACAAGCATGCAGAAGTGATATTCAGTAGTCGCTGCAGCCTGGAGACATCCACATACAACCTCAAACAGGACTTAAGGCTTGTAAGAGTTCGTACGCAGATCCACTGCTACTCCTGAGGACTAAAATGATCGCCTCGTTGCTAAGTGTAATCGTAATTATTTATTATGTTTTTTCTTAGACTTGATGAAGTTATAAAACCTACAGAACCAAGGAATAAAACAATATCTATCCATTAGCCTTTACACGTCCACTGCTAAACATAGGCCTCCCAATCAGACCAGTTCTGTGTCCTCTGCATCCAGCGGTTACCGGTACTTACCAAGTCGTCGATCCACCTGGTTAGGGGACGACCTCTTGCCTAGACGTGGTCACCACTCGGAGACCTTTTTGCACCATCGGTTGTCCACGCTTTGAGCGATGTAGCCCGCTCAATACCAAAACTATAACACAATTTTATTAAATAAAACTACCTACCCATTTTAATGAACACAATCGGAAGCGGTTAATTTTTGTTGGAATAGATCTTAAATCTGAATGATAACTACAATGGGACTGATTTAAAAAACCCACTTCCTGGTAGGCATTTAATACCTGAGTCATAGCATAGATCACGTTAAAATTATCCTCTGAACACAATGGCGGGGCATACGTAGGTACATACATAATGTATGGCAAGACGCCGCGCCTCAGAAGTGAATGACATTCACATCGCAAACTTACAATGCTGTTGACGTACGAGATATAGACCTTATTCCAAAAAATTAAAGTTCAAAATAGAACGCGTAATACAAAGTAACGGCAAATGTATGTATGCCGTAACCCGAGACAAATTACATACACACTAAGGTTTCATATATCACCACGCACACAATCAAAGCCTGTAGCGTACGCTGTTTACACACACTGTTACGCACACACGAAACGCGAAGCGCTGATTGGTTAGCTGCGCGGGCGCATATATCACGTATAGATCTTCGTTTTGAAACCAGTTGTGAGTAATTGTGGAGATTTTAGAAAGGTAGTCGGTTTGGTCTGTTGAAATAGGACCAGTTATAGTTGGCAAATTACATGGCGCGTGATTTAAGCTATTTTCAACCTTAGTCCCATATGATTAAGTACGTTGTAAGGTGCCGTCAGTAAATGTACCAGTTAGTTGCGTAGGTCCAATTTACTTTATGTTATATAAAGGTGTTCGTTAATCATAACGCCTATCTACATAATTTATCTGCACTGTTATAAAATTATTCAATTTACGTGCAGTACGGACTGATTGCTCGTTTGGCAATATTTATTGACAAACGATGGATTCCATGACCACATCTTTTTTATTATGAAAGAGTAAGAAACAGGCATGCAGGCCACCTGATGTTAAGTGGTCACTGTAGCCCATGGACAACC
>DWON01004536.1:0-16114 GCA_018251015.1 Phocides pigmalion okeechobee | reverse complement strand
CGAAACTCACAAGGGAATCAAAACTTATAGGGTACTTCCCGTGAACTCAGAATCTTGAAATTTGGTACGAAGCATTGTCTCACAGCACAGATAAAGAAAAAAGTGCGGAAACTATAATTTTTAGTAACATCATAAAAAAAATACGGAACCCTCGGTACGCGAGTCCACGCCCTTGGCCGATTTTTATACTAGCAATTCACTTAGGCTTGGGGTTTCATTTACGACATCACGTTACAAATCTTTGACATTCTCGACTTTTCGCTACTATATATATATGCATTTATTATACATATGAATAAACCTTCCTCTGGAATTACTCTGTCTTTTGATGAAAACCGCATTAAAATCCATTGCGTAGTTTGAAAAATCTAAGCGTACAGACGGCGGGAAGAGTTTTGTATTATGTAGAGATAGTTCTGCTATTCTTTTAACTGTAGGTTTGCTTGAAAGAAGAGGTACCATCGCCACCCTCGTAATCCGCTGTGAAGCAACTCTTTTGTTTTGGTCGGAGAAATCGACGATCATCTCAGTCCACAAAAGTAGAAACGGATCTGATTTCAGATAGGACTTCAGTCCTATTTGATGTTGTTTGTGCATGTCCATAGACTGCAGCGACTACTTAATAACTGACCTGCATGCTCCTTTGCTACTCTTTCCAAATAAAAAAAATATTTTTACCGTATTTGGTACTTCAATTTCGTAAAAAAGACGGTTAAACAGTATCTTACTTCATGTTATTTGCCCAGTTTTGGACAGGAATGCAAAACTACAAATCACCATCGAACAATCAGAATTGAGTCAGCTAAAGTGAACGGTACCCGATCGCAATCTCGAAATCGATTAATCGTTCCCGAATCGATTAGTCGGTGTCGATGTATCGATATATCGATTTGTCGATCGTAATAGCTCCTTTGTTTCGCCGCCAGCTATGCTACTGTACGACATTGTATTTGCACTAATGTACTGAGTAATTAAAGTTATATTTTCATTTGTATTCAAAAATGTTATCTAGGAATCTAGATTAGTGTTTGTACCTAGTCATAATATGATTTATAAGACAGAATGTACGGAAGAGAAATAGGTGGAAATGCCCTAACATTACTCCAACATGGATCCAGATCCATGTTAGGGCATTTCAGGGCAGGAGACCAGTATCGCTTGAGACTCCAGAGTCTCAAACGATACTGGTCTCACTTAAGGAAAATGCAGATTTTCTTCCGTGGTAGAATATTATGGTTTACATGATAGAAGGTGGATGCTACATCTATTTCATAAAATCAAATCAAAAACAAAAAAAAAACACATAAACAGAGGAACTGAACACATTCCATCAGTTTTAGAACTCATTTACTTGTATCCGGGACAATTTTACCCGTGTCTGACGGTAATCACGGTACAATTTGTTTGCGGTGCTGGTGTACTGGTTGGTACTTGCCAAAACATTTTTCTTTGTACCAGCACATGGTCAATAACGTTGTAGCCTCAGATCCTCCAGATGGCAATGGCATCTTCCCAATTGAACTTTAATTCTACCTTGCAAAGCTAAACCTTTGTTAGTTTTCTACAAAGCTTTGTACCTTATGTGACTTAACGTGTTTAGACTAATGTTTGCATATGTCTAAGTATTCTTTTATTCTATAGAAACAAAACACTTGAGTCTACATACTTATTAGTTATCGTCCACTTGAACCATCCGTAGAACTCTGACAACGGTCTTTTTATTTCGAGGTACAGTTCTAGAAACATTGGTGGGCTCAAAAAAGTGGCTTTAATCGGCCGAAGAAAAATACGTGTTTAGAGACGCGACATGAATAGTGATAGTAGGCGCGTTTGTCTGTTTGTCCCATTCGAGGTGTTAAACTGTCTTCGCACGTATTAGAGATATGAATTATTGAATAGCAGGCTTTGTTGAACCATAATATGTATTACACAATGTTTAAGTGCTAAGCCTGATTTGGTAGTCCGAATTTCATCAATAGACCTGTTAGTGCAAGTTTTGTTTTCTATTATGAAAGAGTAAGAAACGGGCATGCAGGCTACGTGATGTTAGGTGCTCAATGCAGCCCATGGACAACCACGCCCAATCTCAAATAGGACAGAAGTTCTATTCAAGGATGGACGCGGATGCGTTCCTACTTTTGAGAATTAAGATGGTCGCCTCCAATAATGTATATCCGGCAACTACACCTCCCTGACCGAAACACAAGTAATGCTTTACGCCGGATTATGAGGGTGGCGGTGGTACCTCCACGGTCGAACTATAGTTCTAATACATGAAGAACATGTTGCTTTGCGGCGGGTTATAAGAGTGGCGGTGGTGCCGCTCCGGACGAGCTCTAACGGTTCTACCACCTTTATAAGCGTTAATATTAAGATATTTTTAAAGTCACTAATAGCTATTGTTTGATTGTTATGCAGTAATTTTGAGTGTTACGAAGTAATTCTGAGTGTTACGAAGTAATTTTGAGTGTTACGAAATAACTGCATAAATTACAGATTGCTTCACAGTTTGTAGAAGGCTTCTAGTCTTCGTGTCTCGGACATATCCGCAGGTTCACAGTAGTCTTCCATATATTAACTAGAGCGATTCTTTCGCAACAATCCCATTCAATGATCGATTTTGTAAGATCTGTACTTTCGATTTCGTATGTACATCGATCATCTATTGATATCTTTGGAACTGACAGCCTGAATCACTTTTAGCAACCTCACAATGTGTCTTATCTTTGTATTCTATCTTTATCCCTAACAAATTTTGTGATAACGACAATTAATCGCTCGTTAGAAAAAAAAACTCCTGATACTAACTACTTAATACGTTATTTGTAAAATAGATTTAAAAAAACTGATATCTTAACTATAATTAGTTTCGGTCATTGCTTAGTCTTAATGTAATCACGAGTCATGCAACTAGTTTACAATATCGACAATCAAAAACGAAAAATCGTTAATCGTGTACCCGGTTCATAGTAAAACGTATAAATCCGCAATAATATTAGTTTAAAAATAAATAAACTCACTACACAAGTTTTTGCGTCGGGTCAAAAAACAACTCGATACCTAATTATGCATACCTTCAATATCTCATAAGCACTGAGAATGGTTCGTAATGCATTAACTTTATTCCAATTTCGATCGTTTAAGATCTTGTATTTCAATAAAAATGCTACTTAATTACGTTGTTATGCAAATCCGGGCTTTAATAACACCGCTAACACAGAAATGAACATGCGGCACAATTTAGTATTTTACAGCTTACCGGCTACACTTTCAAGAGAGGCGACCATTTTAGTCCTCAAGAGTAGTAACGCATCTATGTTCGAGCGCAGATAGGAGTTCGGTCGTGTTTCCGATTGTACATCGATGTCTATGGGTTGCGACTACTTACCATCGGGTGATTTGCACGATCGTTTACTACTCTTTTTACATATAAAAAACATCGAAAGTTAAGATGCTTGTCGAAATAATTAGGACTCAAATCGATATTAAGACCGATATAAGATTAAATTGAAGGAATAAGTTCCAATGCCACCCATTTGCCTATATAAGTTCAAAGGTAATTATCGACTGTGCTTCCAGGCGCGATTTTATCCTGGGAGGCTTTCGTTCGTGGATGTGTTTTATAACAAAATTTATGCTATAAGCGATATTTTTGTTTTACCTAGGAGATAAGTGATTTCTGTGGGAAATTTGAACCTGAAATCTAAAGAAGATTGTAGTACTACAGCGACCAGGAAGGTACTACCGCCGCTTTCATAAATCGTGAAGCAACTCTTGTGTTTTGGTTGGAAAGGTGAGTTTGTCGGCTATGCTTAAGTGAGGCGATCATCTCAGTCCTCAAGTAGCTTGGTATCTACGTACGAGCTCGGAATTTCAGTCCTGTTTGTGGTTATAGGTCACTTCTTTATATCAGGAGGCCTGCATGCTCATTTGCTACTCTTCCCACATAAAAATAGATAATTCCCAATAGAATACAATTAGGGTACATGAAGGAGTAAAATTTGAGTTACATTACAAAAACCATAATAAAATAAGAAGAAAAACTACTAAAAACGTCATCTTCTATTTACTACCTTTAGGGATTTTAATTTCTTTCAAGTATATCTTTATTTGTCCCTATATATTTATAGACACATAAATCCATCCTAATTTAAAATTTACTCGAATAATTCAAAATCCTATTCCAAAAATTTTTATTCTCCAAATTATATTCGAAAAATTTTCATATTTAAATAGGACCAAACAAAAAGTATCCCGGTCGGAATAAAAAATAATTATTCAAATCTGTTAATATTTATTAACGATTTAAATAAGACAAAAAATAAAAATACATCCAAATTAAGAAACCTGTTATTTTTACGAAGTCTGGTAAAAAAACCTAATTATAACCTGTTCCTCTTTTGAACTTAGTTAAAATCCATTCGCTTCACTAGATTATCGTTACTTGTCTACGTTTGTACAAGGCCCTTATCCCTTCGCAGTACGTATATAGTAATTGCTGATCGGAATTTATTTTTTATGCGTCCAAGTAACTTGACACCATAGGAGACGACTTAAAAGGGAAACTTAGTAATGCCTTCACGGCAGTCACACCGTATTTATGTCACGCCGGCTCAGGGTTTTTATCGATACATTGATTGGCCCAACACTAGTTCATTTTAATTGGCCGCCAGTTGTTCGACAAGGGACGGTGTGTAAACGTTTTAATGACTTTATTGTGTTCGTAGTTTCAAATGTGACGCGGCCGCTGATTCGATTCTTGTTTCTGTATTGTCGCCGGCTAGTGATGTGCCCGCGTCGATAGTTTTTGCGGTGCCAACCTGTTTTTGGTACTAGTGCTGTCAGAGTGGAACTGGTTTTGTCGTATAATTGAATATGGAATGCGGGACGATGCTCCCTTTGGCGCTGTTTTCTGGCTCAAGTATAAATTCCCGGCTTTTTATTGGTTATCGTTACACTAACAATAGATTTGAGTTTCCAATTTCTGTGTGAGTTTGTCTTTGATTTGTTTCTGTTAAAATTGTCTTTGTTTCAAAATTTTACTCGTAACCATCAGGACCAATTGGTTTTTGCCTAACTAGATTTGCTTGCGACTTTGCTCGCACAGACACTACATAACTCTTCCATAAATAATGTTGCTCTATTTTGTCCCTATATATTTATTTTTATTTATTAATTTTAGTTTTGTTTTAATTTTATTTTTTTATTCTTTTATTAATTGCTGTGGTGTATGCTACGATGTAACTATTTTTTTCTTTCTTTCTTATATCAAATAAATCTATAAAAGGGATAAAAATCATAATTAATATTTATCTTCGGTTAGTCCTTCTTGCGCTATATAAAGAACATATGTATGTGCAAAATTTCTGGAATCCAGGTTCAGTGGATTCTGTGCGTTGATCTCTCTGTCTGTCAGTCACATTACTCCTTTTTAACTGACTTTTGAAAAGAAGAATATTATTAATTCGTTGGAATGATTTTTCTAATGTATAACATCCTAGAAGAATGTCTTTCGATCTTATCAGGGTATGTAGCAATCTTATGAAGGCGTTCCAGGTACCTCAAGATTAAAGAAGCAAGTTACTACGTTATTACTGGATAACAACGTATAATTCGAAATTTACATTCAATAAAATTAATTTTGTACTAGTGTACAGGAGATTTAGATTTGTCTGCCCGCGTCACGTCAATCGATCGATCGTCTTTCGTCTTGTCTTACAACGGCTGTTATGAAAACGTATGCTTAAAAAGCGCTAGTTTTCTTTCTGCACATATAACTATGTATCCACCATATATATATATAAACCAACAGAACCAATCACGCTAGCGTAAGGAAACTAACGCCATCTAGCGGTCGCGGTGGTACTAAGCGTTGATTACGTTTAATGGTACACGAGAAAAAAGTTTTCAAATTAAGGCAACAATGTACGGAGCCGCGCGAGAAACAATTTCGGAGGCTGTTTGTGGTACACAGCCAATTGTACGGTATTATTTTGAATGAAGCTGCGGTGAATCGGCCTTCGGTCTGCGGTCTTGGACTGTGGCGCAAGTTGTGCGTAATGTTTCCGATCGTTCTCAAAGTACCGCCGTTTATGTGCTATCTGCGGGTAGTGCTTCATGGTGTGGTTAAGGTTTAATTTTAAGCCGTAATTGCCTTTACAAATTACGTTTAATGGTTTTAGATTTTTGTTTACTAAAAAACATAAGTTAACTTAAGAAATATATGTTAAGTAATTACATGTGCGAGGTTAAAGTACAGTTTGACCGGGAAAGTACCATCGTCGCCCTTATAATCCACCGTAAGGCTTTTGTGTTTCGATGGCGACTACACCCCTCCAAGGTGGCGGCTACACTTATAAGCGAGGCGACCGTTTTAGTCTTCAGACTTTAATCCGGTTTAAAGTTTTATCATTTAACAGCAGGCTTGCACACTCATAAGTTAAGCTTTTGCAACATAAAAAATGGTAATAAAGTAAGCTAAAAAAAATTGCTAATTTTATCGTGTATGCAAAGTCCTAAGTAGACTAATTCGATAGCCTAAAAATATGGGTAAATCTGATAAGTAGACGAATAAAAATAAAATGAAATAATTGGCTTTGTAAATTCAATTAGAAAGTATTTGCTTTGTGATTTTTAATAAAATTTATGTTTATATTTTAAAACAAAAGATGTAATCTATACTTTTTATATTATAAATATATGTGTGATCAATTGTCTGGTCGTTATAAAGCGTGCTCTATATAGCCTAGATTTTATTTAGAAACTCTATTAAGAATGAGAAGAACAGAGAAAAAGGTACTTAAGATGGAATTAAAGTAATAATTCGCTAAATGCTCTGACTTGGCTTATATTTGTACTATATAAATAATAAGATCAGTTGGCTAGTGTTCATGGAGCGTGCTCTACATAGTCTGGATTATATTTAGGAATTCTATCAAAAATATGAAAAGTAGAGCAAGGCAAATATTAAGGAAAGAATTAGTAATAATTCGTAAAATGTTGAGAATTGGACTGTGTTACGCTGAATGTTGTGACTTGGACACAGCAACGAATGTAATTCTATGTGGTATTATTTTTTTCCTTTGAAGCCTTCGATTCTAAATTGCAATGCAAGTGTTGCTACGATATATTACTTTTACGGAAACAAAATAGAGATTCTGTGGTTTAAATCATGCTGTGAAGCTTCGATCCTACGGTTTTTTATGTGTTTTTTATTAGGAACTAGGTTTGCGACTTCGTCCGGTGATGATTGATATAAATTGATATAACTTATTTATTTGATAACCGATTTAAATGATAAAAACTCTAAATGTTAGGCTCATCACAATATAATCGTGAAAACTACATTCACATCGGGTAAACCGTTTCTGAGAGTAGCGTGCACAAACATACAGATATGCAGACAAACATAAAATGAAAAAACATTGTTTTAGGTTCTTACTCTATTATGAATTGTTGAATATATTTGCCATGTACAGACAGCGACAGTTACATTTTATTATTTGTATAGATATACATAGATGTAGATAAGATTTTATTAAACTAGCTCTTGCCCGTGACTTCGTTCACGGTCACGTGGGGTTCAATTTTCGCGGTTTTCCAAAAAAACGTACTTTTATACTCATACTCGTAACTTCAAATTGAAAATTACGTTACCTCACATGTCACGTGTCACGTTACATGTCACATGTTATGAACTCACACTCGTAACTTCAAATTGAAAGATACGACATGAGTACATAACTCGTGACATGTGACTTAACATGTAAGTACATAACTTTTCATTTGTAGACTGATTGAATTGATACGAACAGTAAATATTAAGATAAGCTAACATTAGTGAAAACCATACTGTAATGACTTATTTCTAAATAGTATTACTATAATATAAGCCTCTAAGGCTGTGCCGTGTGAGCGAAGACTTGTTTTGTTGATAGGACAAAAATGATCAAAGGTTAGTGATGACTAATCGTCAAGTGGAAACATGAATAAACATTTGTCAAAACACAATAACGTTATTCCAAATTTATGGCGTCAAAGATTTATGGAGCATCAGTGGATCTGATATGGTCCTTGGGAACTTTACGATCTTTGCTTAATTTATTATTTTTGCCTCAATCCTCATTTCATGGGTATTGCTTTGAGACGTTAAGTTTTAAGTTTAAGGTCTGTGTCCTAACTCAAGCGAATGGTAGGTGCGAAATTGAAGGCAAAATTTATTTAGGATTCTAATATTTTTCCGCCGGCTTTTTTCTCCCAGTCTACCATAGCCAACAGGACGCTCAAAGCCGATGTATTGATTTTACACTTTACCCTTGAGGTTCACTAAGTGTATGTAATATACCTTACAATGAAATAAAATTAGCTCCTGTAAACACAAATACACGGCTAATTCCGTGATGATATTAGTTTAATTATGTTACAAATCATGAGGACCTATGTTTTTGGTATCAATATCCAAGACAATTTATACAAAAAACCTAAAAATGCAGAGTAAGTTCAGGGTAATTATGAGAGCTCAATGTTTACTCTTAAAACTGAAATCGACGGAAACATTGTGTATAAAATTGAATATAATATAACGATGGACCACATGCTCCCTTGAGATTCATTAGCTTAGGCTTTTATTATAATAATTTAATAATAGTAATTATTATTAATAATTATTATATATTTATTTTTGCAAAATAAGTTACAAAAATGGTATGGTAAAAAGGTCTTTGATGTCCATAATGATATGTACAGATAGCTGTGTAGTTTTTAAAAGCTTGTAAAAATATCCTAGTCAGATGGTTATGAACATTTACCTTTGATTGTATGTTTTTTACTTTAATAATAAAAATACAATATAGGATGTAAAAATAATGCATAATATGATTACCCTTAATTTTAAGAACAATTAAAAATGAATCAATTTAGCTACTATTATTTAAATTGTAAACACTGTTCGTGTCGGCAATCCTATAAATAAATAAATATTATTTTTATTCGAAAAGAGTAAGAAACGGGCATGCAGGCCACCTGATGTTAAGTGGTCACTGCAGCCCATGGACAACCACGTCCAATCTCAAATAGAACAGAAGTTCTATTTGAGTATTTAAGGATGGACGCGGATGCGTTCCTACTCTTGAGGACTAATATGGTCGCCTCCAATAATGTGTATCAGCAACCACACCTCCCCAATCCAAACACAATACATAAAGAACATGTTGCTTTACGGCGGGTTATGAGGGTGGCAGTGGAGCCGCCCCGGGCGAGCTCCAACGGCTCTACCACCTTTAGGTCTAAACAAATAAAGTCTTAGTTTATTTATCAATTTATTAATTAAAATATTATTAATCGAATAGTTTAATATCCTTTATTTCCTCGCTTATGGTAAGGCAGTCTAGTAATCTTCATAAAATAAAATGAGATTTTGGAAGCTTACTCTGAGATTGAATAAGCTTGAGGATTATTTTCATGTTCGTGGAATATTTACTTGTAGCATTTTGTTCTCTGTTACGAACGAAACATTACAGACTTTACAATTAGTTTGCGCATTGTAAAAGTTAATTAATATTGCAATGTAGAAGGGAATAATATTTTCTTTAAACTCAAAAGCAATAAAATTATAACTTTAAATGAATATTACGTTAACGTATAAATTTAAATGATTTTTGAAAATGAAATACTGCATCTAAATTACTGGCAACATTACATCATTATTTGAAGTTTATTATATAATACTAATAGTTTTTATTGTGTTTGATCTTTTATATTTTACTATGTATGAGATATTCACGATTAATGTTTTTTTAATTGCCGATATGTCGAACCAGTTGCATGGCTCGTGAAGGAATCATGAGCACAGGAGGAAAAAAAACAGGTGTGATCAGCTTGAAAGTTTGATTTAATATATGAAAATATAATTCTAAATAACGACATATGTAGTTACTGATCGGTGAACGAATGAGTTGACGTTTGACAGTTTTATTCGTACAGAACGAAGTTTATATTTGTATGTTATTAGAGGCTTGGCTTTTTGTATATACCAATAGCTCGTGGTCACGAATAATCTCGCAATTGTATATTAATAAGGGAAACTCACTCGCGTGGAATGGTTATACTGGACTAACGGCTGAAACCCTACGAAGTTCTTCTGTGCGTCCTTTATCGAGACTATGGGACGCTGCAGTATCTGTAGTGGCGAAGGATGCATTACTGCTGAGGAATGAGACGATCACCACGCTTGCAAGCGTAGCCAGCAACCGTTCTTCTGCTTTATAGCGAATTGTGAGGATGGTCGTGCCTCCCCAGTGGAACTATTGTACTTTTTTAACATCAGGAAATCCGGAAAGGGTACCTTCCGCCATGGGACCGACGGAAGGTTACGTCGGACTCCAACCGATTACCTATACTATTGCACCTTGCAAACCTACCGTCTGGATACACTAGTTTATTACTTACCTCATTGCCATTTTTTTATGTGACACGAGTAGCATGGTGGTAGCATGGATGGTAAGTAGTCGCAGCCTATAGACATCAAAGCACAACAACAAACACGACAGAAATTCTATCTGAGCTCGAAATGGATGTGTTGTTACTCCTGAGCACTAAGATGTTCCCCTCACTTCAAAGTGTAGCCGGCAACCGTACCTCTCCAACCAAAACACAAGTAATGCTTTAGGGCGGATTATGAGGGCGGCGGTGGTACCTCCCCGGTGGAACTACAGTTTTCCCATCTTTAAAATTTCTTTAAAAGCCTCACACAAGCATTGACGTTAATACATTTTTATTATAAATTTTATTTGCAAGTAAACTTGGTTCTTCGTGACGGCGCGTAAATAAATCGCCCAAATTTTATCTTTGGCGATAAAGTGCTTAATGCTACGTATAAAATGCAAACACGTTACGGGCGATAAACAGCTCGGCGATACTTAAATAAACGATTATAATTGGATGCCGAAGTATCGCTATGATTCGTTCGCGCCTCGAGCGAATTAATATTGATTACAAAGGCTGCATCCATCGGGAATGAATTTGAAAATGTGTATCGAAATCAAAATACTTTTTATTCAAAGTAGAGTTTTACTGAACTCTTTTTGAACGTCAACTACCGTCGACTGTGGTGTTACGTTTTAGAAGAAGAAGACGAGGTAGGCAATGATTGTCAATAGGGTGGGTTGAAGCAATGTGTTTTTTTTTATTCCAAGTTGAAGGTTGTAAAGTAATGTATTTGAATATCGATTTCTTTGCGAGCGACGCCGCAGGCGAAAGTTAGTAAACATTTTTTTGTTTCAAACCAAGATCCATATCAAAGTATAATATTATTACATAAACAGGATTACTGTAATACATAAAAAAAACATAAATAAGAATTATTTTTAAATTTTGTGTTTTATGTAGTCAATAGTGGTTGTTATGATGGCAAAATTAGACCAATTGGTCATTTTAGATTTTTTTATTACAAATTAATATGTTTAATTTGATATATAATTGTAATTAAATTAAAGTGTTAATTTTACGTGGCCTTCGTACTGAATTGCTAGTTTTTTTAAGCATTGATAAAAATGCACATATGTCACCTAATGGCAAGCAATCACCGTCGCCCATTTTATGAAACCAGAGGACTTTTGCAATACTAGGGGACTTTTGCTGTACCAAAGGACTTTTGCGATACGAGAGGCCATTTGCGACACCAGATGATTTTTGCGGCACCATAGGACTTTTGCGATACCAGATGATTGCGATACCAGCGATACGATACCAGAGGACTTGTGCAACACCAGACGAGTTCTACGATACCAGAGGACTTTTGCGACACCAAAGGACTTTTGTGACAACAGAGGACTTTTGCGACACCAAAGGACTTTTGCGACAACAGAGAGGGTGCCAATATATCGTCGTCGTTGAAGGAGTGCTTAGCACATAAAATTAGTTATAAAGCCTCCGTTAAAACCATATTAAATGTTAAATGACCACAATATTACATTGTAACATGGAGCCCCGACATTTATAGTTTATTATTTATTAGCACCAGTAATATAACGCTTAAACAAAGATCACGGTTCATTTGTAAATAATAATCAACCCTCTACAGAGAATAGAGACCATTTATCTGCCTTACGAAAGATTTACGAGTGATTACGACGCGTTTATGGGAAAAGGGTTAATTATATTATGTATCTAAACAAATTATACAGGTCGACAAATTATACAGGTCGACAAATTATACAGGTCGACAAATTATACAGGTCGACAAATTATACCTTTTTGTCCGTTAAAATTGGTTAAACAAATTATGCAGTGTGACATTTTTTTACCGTTGTTATTATTATAATGGTAATTCTTCATTTTCCTGAATATGAATTCAGGATATAAAAATGAAGATATTTATAAAAATATATTAATTTTTCTTTTGTTCATTTAAGATATTTATGAGAATATCTAAATTTTTCTAACACACCTAGATATTCTGTAGAAAAAAATGATTATTTAATTTTTTTTGAAGAAATAACAAATTTTACGTCGGTATTGAACTCGTTCTTAGCGCTACTTACATATGTGCGGATGGCAGTGGAGGGATACACGTTTTTATATGTCAGAAGAGTAGCAAACGAGCATGCAAACCACCTGCTGTTAAGTGGTCGCAGCCCATAGACATCCACCTACAACAAACACGACCAAAATCCTATCTGAGCTCGAACGTAGACACGTTGCCACTAATGAAAACAGAGATGGTCGCCTCGCTTCAAAGTGTAGCTGGCAACCGCGTCGCTCCAAGCGAAACAAGAAATGCTTTACGGCGTATTATGAGGGCGGCGGTGGTACCTCTCCGGTCGAACTATAGTTCTTCCACCTTCAAACTTACATATGTGTACGTGTTAAAAAAAATAATTTGTACCGGGTCGTCACGATTTTTGATAACCGATATTTCAAACCAGTGCTCGTGGTCACGGCTAAACTTAATATCCGGTACATACTACAACGTATAAATTCGGCGATGATTCTGTTTAACAGAATTTGTTCAAAATGTATCATGAGACCATCTTTGCGATCAACCAGATCATGTCTTTACGAATTCGTTTTCAAAAAAAGGTAACATAAAAAACGCAAGGCTATGAGCGCTCTATAAATTAATTAATTGCTGATTTTACGACGCTCGGGTAATAAATTGTTTGTTAGTTAATGAATAACTTAAGATAACATTGTAGGTTTACAGAATAAATAAATAACCAAATTCCATCGAAGACTTTATTATTTTATTTTATTACTTTTACGTAAAATGGGAGTAGCAAACGAACATGCAATCACCCTGATAGTAAATGGTCATTGATAGGGAAAAGTATACATTGTACATAGTATAGTGAATACCCGGTTCACACCGCGATAATTTTGCTTTAAAATTATTTGATTTAAGCAAACACTACGTCATTCCCGTGTCTGTCTAGCTGGGACAACATTACGACCGTATTTTATTTCATAAAATTGATTGCATCAATTCAAAAACCCATAAATAAATCTATCAAAATATTTCTCTTTCATGCTCGTAATGTGATGAGTGTTTGTACTGTGTACTGACGGCAATAAATATTTGCATGACCCAAATACTTGCGGCGGATCGTAAATCAATCATGGAGTTAATTAAAACGGACGCTTACCGGACGAGGTAAATAACAATGGCTGAAGATTCGGCGTGGTGTCTCCTAAAACACAACGTACACTAAGGTATTGAAATGCCGTTATATTTTGATGTCACGCGGCTTGTGTGAGCGCATGTCCTGTACGTGTAAGCGTATTTACGCTTATTTGTACCTTTACACTAAAAAATATTTGTACTTTTAAAAATTTTAGTTTTTTTGTTAATTTAATTACATGTCTACGTATTTAATTGGGATTAAAATATTTTTCTTTCTTTTTTTATCTACCTTCACTTTTTACTTTTTTATATCATTTCATTATCTAGTTTAATAGTGACTTATAATCGTAAAGCACCAATAAAGGATTATTTTATCTATGAATGGAAGTCCAATCAAAATCGCTTCAACTACTTCCAAGATTTTTTTATGTTGGAAAATAATATGTGTGCAGGCTCAAATTTGAAAATGTCTTTGTAATTTTACCATGTTATTACCCAATTCTTCGAAACGACTATGAAGCATAACAGAATAGAAACGACTAGAAACTGCGTGTCGTTTCGGCGAGTTTCCTTTTCAGTGCACGTCAATCTTTATACTGTTCTCGAAGTAACGATTAAAGTGTAAACACAGGGTTTAAGATTGCACCGATCATTAAGAAAAGAATGACTGTATATTGAAAAATATTATTAATGAAGATGGTAACTGTGTTAATTATTTGTAAGGAACTTTAGTATTCTCAGTTGTAATTCCCGGGATTAAAATTGGGTTAATTCGTTATGATCCAAGGTATTGCAAAGGCAGAATCTCAGTTATAATTCCCGGGTTAAAATATTGGGTTAATTCGTTATGACCGATGGTTACAACCCTTTTTAAATTCCACTGTTGGTTATGGGTCACTTACTGGTAAGGGAAGGCCTATTTTACTGTTACTATAGCTACAGACGGATTAATGTATTTAGGAAAAATAAATCTATTTATTGTTTACAAGCCTACGGGGGTACTTACAAGTAGGATGCATTTTAAGAGTTTTCAAACTAGTTCTGAGGCCTGCGATAAGGTTTACCTATTTAATAATAACAACTGGTGAGAGTTTAACGTGCCCTCTCAAACACATAAATCGATGGTAAGTCCATGCAACCCACCAATGGTCACCCATCCAATTTTCGACCACGCCTAACGTTGCTTAACTTTTAACATTACTTCTGCCTCGTGTATAGACGTTACTTGCAGTAGCAAAAACATTTTAAGCCCTATTTTGTGTTGATATTCCCAGTGCGTATATAGTAGTATCCATCCATTTCCAACCCAAAGGACCTCCCGTAATGGCGACATCGGTTTTATGATCATACTAATTGGCAATACCAAATAAACGTAGAGATGTATGAATGCATAAATTGAAAGCAGCCTCTCTTAATGAGTTTGAGTAAACTGTAAATAAATATAAAAGTATGTAAGAACATATCCTTGAAGGAAATTTGAAACGGGAAAAATATTATGTTCCTTCATTTTATTTTGTCTCGTTTAATTAACTTTTTTTTATTAGTTGTTTAAGTTTTCCAACATTTCCTTTCCTTATAAAGTATTTACATACATTTAATTAATGTTATAATGTTTATGTATCGTTTGTATGGGCCTTAGTAGCCGGAAATAAATAAATAATAATAATGTACTTAATATAATGTTAGCTTGAAAATACGGATGTGTTCGTAGGGAATTTTAACTAGAAAAATTAAAAAATAGAAGATATGAATGAATGAATTTTTCAAACAGTTAGTCCCATTTTTGGTAAACGCTGTTGGTGACAAGAGGGCTGGTTCACATCTCAGAGAATTGCGCTGTTCCACGCGGGAATGGGGCTTGCGTTGGCACCACGCATAGGCACGGACTCCCTTTAGATTGTTTAGGTTAAGCTTTTAATATGATTAGTTTTGAATGAATTAATAGAAAATCTGGGAAGTTCGTAAAGTGAAGCTCATGTGAATGACGTCACATGCAGCTAATAGAGAATATGAACCCATTACAATAAAAAGCGATCTCCATAGTGGTATTTTTATGTTAACACTTTCCCTGCGGGGTACAACACTGCTCTGTATTATGCGGCGCAACGCGCTTGCGGCTTGTACACACCTGTGTCGTACGTACAAATCTGTATGGATTTCAAGCGAAAAAATTTTGCGCTTCAAGTCTAAGGGCGGACATTACGTCTGTGTTTTTTAGTTAATATTTCAGTGATTTATCGGCGCATCTTCGGTCTAGGAAATAAGCTCCAGTTTAGTGCCGCAACGCTGACCGGATCTACTATATGGAGGCCGCATTCCATTCTATTCCAGTTATTTCTCAAAAGTACATGTGATATAAAATATCACTCCTATGTACTTGCCATTTTTTGGCATATAAATATATATATATATATTTTTAATTGAAAGAGTAAGAAACGGGCATGCAGGCCACCTGATGTTAAGTGGTCACTGCAGCCCATGGACAACCACGTCCAA
>DWON01004535.1:0-16117 GCA_018251015.1 Phocides pigmalion okeechobee | reverse complement strand
AGATTGGACGTGGTTGTCCATGGGCTGCAGTGACCACTTACCATCAGGTGGCCTGCATGCCCGTTTCTTACTCTTTCCTTAATAAAAAAAAAGCCTAAATTTCTTCAAATTTTGAAATCTATCTTTTTACATTTTTGTAACTTATATGTATGTATGTAAAACTTTTATGATAATGATTATCTACAAATTATGTTAATATTTACGGATGTAGATACTGTTTGTTAGAAAAATATTTTGTCTATTTTTTTATTTGCTAAGTTATATGTATGAGACCCATAATTTAATGTAGGCTAAAAAAAATCTTAGTGATTATCGGGAAATCTTTGGGTTCCCGATAATCACTAAGATTAACTAAGATAACTAAGATTCTTTTGTTACATGTCTTCAAACAATTTATTTTTTGTCATACTTTTATACTTTAATACATAATAATGTAGAACTTGAAAGTTAATTAATTATAAACCATAATAGAGTAGCTACCGTTGGATTAATCTCAAATAGTATTTACGTTGAAATATCCAATTATTTTAAAAGGTTCACTATAAATACAAGTTGCGCGAGGATTTTTCTGGCATACCCAAAATTCGTGCTTAATATTCCTTAATCCTTAACAGCTGAATCATTAAAATATTCATACCTTTTCATTATAATTGCCTTAGGGCCCCGAGAGGGTTACGCAACTGGATAAAACGGAAAAATGATAAAGCAGACGTTTCGCTTATTTTGATGTCTGGGGTTTTAATTACCTTTTGTGAATCAGAAACAATATAGCTTAGCGGTAAGATTTCAGCTTTTCAAATGAGAGCTAGTGGTTCCAAGTTCTGGTAGAGGCCCCACATTTTTTCTAATTAAACATTAATCAATTCCAATCAAATTTCTCTTAGAGTTCACTAACACTTGCACTTCGTATAAATTATGAGTGTTGTATATACCTGTAATCGCGATTTGCACTGAACCAAATGAATTCTTAAAATAATTAACAATGTGTAGTGATAAGTCGATGGTGTATCTAAAATAAGTAAACACGTATTACAAATTCATTATTCCTTGTTTTAACACTGAAGGAGAACATCATAGGTCCTGAGACTTCTTCATGATCTTTGTGAGTTTAAGGTGTAAAATCTGCCAATAAGCAAGTGAAGAGAAAACTTAAGTCTAGATGTAGGACATTTTGGAAGTAATAATAGACTAGTGGTAGACTTAAATTTATATACCAGGCACCTTTTTTAGTTATATATTTTTTTATGTGACGTTCAGACAAGTAATTGAACTGGGAGAGGATTGTCATCGTCCTCATATTATGTTGTGCGACAACTTTTATTCCTATTGAAGGGGTTGAAGTTGTCGATTATAAGTATCTTAGGTCTCAAGAATAGTAATGCATTTAATTACAACATAAAATAAGACTTGTTTCCTGTTTTAGATTATAAATTCATGTCTATACCTATATGGGTTAAAGCGAAAAACTTAACATCAGGTTACCTGCGCGCTCGTTTGCTACGCTTTTATAATAAATAAATGTATACATTGTTATTCATGGTAACAGTAATCATTTGGGCACATTATATCTTAACTGTAACTAATTCTGATACATGACCATTATGATTCCTTTAATGAAATACGTTTAAAACGTGTTATTGTTTCACTGAAAAATATAGCTTTTATACGTCAGTACTAAAACGTGCTTTACATTAATTTTAAATGCTAACAGCATTCTTTATTAAGTTATTGAGCATTTTGCAACTCGCAAAGTTTGCGGCGGAACCCCTCTTAGTAATATTGTTTGCGGTCCAAGCACGTAAGTCGAATTTTGCGCTTCCATGGCTCATACCGCCGCACAGTTGCTTAATGCATCGTTTAATACGTTATTATTTAGGCCAATGCATAATTTAATTTTAAATAGGGAATATTAAAACATTAGGCGTAACGTGGAACACGGAAATGCGCATAGCCGTGCGTTAATATAAAGCGATGGACTTTGCTGCAACTATTTATACTTAATTTCTTTAATTGATACTGTTAATGAAGGTATTAATTAAATAAACTAAGTATGAAAGAATTGACTTCATTAGTGTTTTAGGACTTAATATAAGTCTTAATTTACAATTGATATATTTATGCTATATCAAATAACTTAACAAATATTAAAAACAATACGTAAATTCCATATTGCGAAGTATGATTAATGCGCATGTTTGAATTTATGCCTTCACTTGAGGAAAACGTACAAAACCCTTTGCCTGTTTTATATTATAGGATAATTGTAATACCAGAGCATAGAGCACTGATCTAACTAGAGAACGCGTGTAAATCTACTTTGCTTATGCGAAGTTAAAGCCTTGCTGTAATAAGCACACCGCATTAGCTTGACCTTGGACACCTTTTTATTAATAAGTTTAGATTAGGAATTGTTGTATTTACGTCATGTTGTATTCCTAATCGCGTCATATATATTTTTTTAATATTTTTCAAAAGCATTCAGTTGCAACAGAATATTTCGTTATATCGTGACGTCATGACTAGAATAATTCGGTACACTTCCATTCCATATAAATGGTTACTGACATTTGGCCTTTATAGTACATATGATAAAAGTATCTGAAATTCCATGTGTTCTACTCAATTCCAATAAATGTCACGATAGAAATCCTGAACATAAATGACAATATACTAAGCTACCGGTCAGCACTCATCCTAGATACTCTTAATTTTAAATTTAAAAAGTTTACGCGCTACCTGAATTATATCGGCAAACTTAGCTAAATATGCCTTTAAAAACTTTTTACGACGCTGATGAAAGATAATTGTTTCAAAATTCTTTCATAAAATAAAGTAAAAGTAGAACAAAATTCTTTATTTACGGACTTAGTAAAAATTAAAAAAGCTTTTTCCTGTTGCAGAGATTTCGTCATATAGTTATGAGGGTATTAAAGTTAATGGACCTCTCGGCACTCCGTGACTTTATGTGTTTATAGGCAAGGTATCTCAGCAGCGACATTTTATTTTCAGGTAATTCACTCTCGAAAGCTTTTTACCGGGTCATATTCAAAAAATACAGAACAAATGGCGCGGTTACAAACTACTAACGATGCAATGTTTTATCCGCGAGTACACACAATCATAGCTACGTAATGCGTGTACTATTTGTATACTTGTTCGGCGGTTGAACTTTTCGACGGGAGTTTGATAGTGGGCATTCTAAATGTAGATTCGTTAGCACTTAATGCTGTGGGTTTTTCAAACAGACTGGCAAATGAGCCGGCATTTGCGAGGCGAGGACGGTAATGTCAGCCAGCCAGTAAATTTTCCAGATAAGCGCCCCTCCGACGTCTAGGCCGGGCTCGCTTATTTCATTACTTGTTTGCTTTGACTTCAACTCATAGTTAACGGAATAGACAGTCGCCAATCTAATTTATCACAGTATAATTATATTTATACCTACAACTTTTAAACATAAATCACGCTGTGAAAACAAGATAAACGTTTTATTGCATTTGAAGCAATACAACAAAGCAAGGACAATTAATAACTGGAATTATTTGTATAATTTATTTGTCTATTGGGAAGTTAAAGAGTATTCTGAAAAATGATTTAAATAAAGTATGCAAATATTTTAATCAAAAATGTCAACACGCAAAAATTCCTATTTATCATACAAACATAATGCCGCGTACAAAATTGTTGATTGGGGCAATAAAACCGTTTCACTGTTTGAATAAAATACAGGTCAAGTGGGCAGGCGCCGTACGATTTATTCTACGAATACTGAAATTCATTCAATTCCCTACAAATTTAATTATTGTACGTGACATCCATGAACCGTTTTATTATGGTAAAATGGGTGAGTGGGCACTGTTATTCTTTAATTAAAAAGTTGATATTCAAAGCGTAATTTCATTAAGATATTCTCTACGTATTTTTTATTAGTACTATTGACAACATAATAATTGATTTATCTTAGTCTGTGGCCTTAGTCTATGTAGATAGTCTTTGTAGCTTAAAAATCTTCACAGATGTTTAAGCTTTAAAGACTAAAAATATTCATAAAATAAGTCCATAAAGTCTGTAAAATCTACTACAACTTTGCGGGGCCGAAGTTATCGGAATTTAAACAAAATACACAATAAATAATATTCAATATACTCGTTTATTGGTTTTAGTGTATAGAAGAAATTTATAGCAAAAAACCTCAAATTATATGAAATTTGTTTTTCACGAGTTCAAACCGGCTGAATAGGCTGAAACTAAACATCAAAATCACTCATGTTGTGAACAAGGCTGGATAACTGGCTAACACATATTATTGAACCATGGATATAGATGTAATCAATCTGAAACAAGATTTCAGTGCTATCTGACATATGATTTACTGCTTCTAAGGTTAGCTAGAACGCCTTGTCTTATTGTTTGCCGATAAACTCGTCCAATACATAGCGCCTGCTTTATTTTAGGCATATATCAACACGATACTTTATCAGCGTCCATTTTGCGTTTTAGTAATTGCTTTGAGGCTGGCGGCGCGTTTGCTTTTATGTTGGAAGAGTATCGCATGAGCTTGTAAGCCAGATGACT
Source organism: Phocides pigmalion okeechobee (assembly GCA_018251015.1). NCBI lineage: Eukaryota > Metazoa > Arthropoda > Insecta > Lepidoptera > Hesperiidae > Phocides > Phocides pigmalion. Next base: position 11,545 of record DWON01004535.1, on the reverse strand, counting down.
TGTAAATAGGATGTATATATTATGTATGGTAGGTACAGTGTCTGATTATAAACAGCGGCCAGAGCCATGCGTGCCATTCCCATCTAGATACAAAATTTAATAGAATTGAAGTCTTACAAAGTTCCATTACCTTGTACACGTGTTTTTGTCTTATTAATCTTTTGAAACATGACACTGCTCTTATAGCATAGATGGGTATGGCAGTAATGTCTCTATAGTCAAACTATGAGAAAACTTACTATATTCAAAAGCAAATGCTTCTGAAAAGTATCTAATACGCTGATATACGAAGTTAAAATATGGCGTATGATATAGCCCTTAGAAATAGTTGAGAAATATCACGTTCACAGACGACTTATGCTCAGAAAATATTTCTTAGAAGCTATCTTGTATGTTTTAGCGTTGTATAAGTGATATATTGAGATGTTTTTCAATCAGTTTTTCCGTGAGGTTGAAGCGATATAAATAATATCATACGAAATTATTTCCCAGAAATTCAAGAGAAGACTATTTTAATTATGCCGAAGTAGCTATCCGGTTTAAATTAGGCTGGCTACACGCTATAGATTAGGTAAGCTACTCGCCTTAGATTAGGTTAATTCATTAGGGTTCGGTTCCCGTTCCACAAACTAATGGTAGTTCGATTTAACAGCGGAACAAAAACAGCGTAGTTGGGTACTTTAGATCTGACATTAGTAGAATTTGTAGAAGTAAAATAGATTTCATCATTAACTTGTTCATGCCCCAATACTAGGAACGGGTCCTCTGTCAGAAAGACATTTTTTCCTTTGTTAAAAGACAATCCATCATTAATCGTGTAGGCCCAGTGCCTAACAAATTTCTTACATCTTTGATATCTTTATGTATAATTTTAAAACACGTAGGTTTTTCACGATATTTTCCTTCACCGCCAATCAAGCGGTAATTAATTTATGATACGTACATAGCGTCGATATATCAACTGTCAGGACTTAAATCTCGGATCTCCGTGCAACATGCTTGAATGTTACAAATAGGCTCTCAAAGAGTTCACAAATGTTTATTCTCATAACAGGACTCATTAATTATATGGAAACCTATGATTCTTTGTCTTAATTCTATGAAAGGAAGTAAATTTATTTTGCATAGGAAAATGGTGAATTACAATTTAAAAAAAAGATGATGGGTATCTTTACGTCATCCTAAGAATAATAAAACTGTTCACGTATTACTGGGAAAATTAATGCACGATATGGCGTCGCTATTAATAGATTAGCAACAAAAGATATGGCTGGTCAGATTTTTGTTCAATGTTATTTGCTGTGTAGTAGATGTTTATATCATTTACCCCTCTCTTACCTTATACCTCATTTGTTCATCTTAAGTAGACTAAAATCTTTTATAGAAGTAGCATTTTGGAAACTGAAAATGATTGTTGTTCGAGATATTCTCTGACATTGTCAACGAATAATACTAGGGAAAGAAACTAAGAAAATTGATTGCTTTCTACTATTTAATGAAGGATTTTTCTTTAACATGTCTCTTATTTACTGCGTCTGGCACGCTTTCATATTAAAATCAATTACAATATTATTTATATTATATAAAACGCCCCAAAAAACCGACCTCGTTATAAAATTTTAATTTCATATTAAAGAGATTAAATTCCATATTACAGATGACGCTATCAATGATAATTGATATATAGATATGCTTTTTGGTACATTTGATACAAGTCTTAAAATTTTACGCGCAATTTCAAGGCAGACACACGAGATATCGCTTGTCCGGAAGAATACAGTATCATGTCAAAATTTGGCACCAACTGAATTAATGATACAGTTGGACTAAAAAAAGTACGTTAAGAACTTTAATCGCTTCTCCTGAAAAAGTACGATTTTAGAGTTAATACAGTATTCTTGCGGACAAGCGATATGTATATGTAACTTTATGTGTTAAGAAATAGATAATAATTGTAAGATTGAAACTGAACAAATCTAAGATTGTAATGCTAAGATTGTAACAATAAATACAAGAAAGTGGTATGTTAGGATGGCGTTCTATAAATATCACACGTACTTAAAATTTACCGAGATTTCTCGGGCTGGTGGTGTAAATTCCGCTGGAAATCCTACACGGCGTCGTTAGTTCCACGCAGAGCGTCCCCTGGGCCAGGTTGGAAAGGGGACGCGGCGTTACCCCCATAAATCTTTTCCCTGGGCTTCCCGCAACTAACAAGCCGGTAGTCAGTACTCTGGCGAGCCGACTCGTGTCGATTTTACCCTTACGCCAGTAAATAACTAAACTTTCATAATAATACTACCCTTAATAGATTAAAATACTCGCCGTTTTCAAATTAATGGCGCTTGCGAACGGGTCGGGTAGTTACCGGCATTATAATAATGTAAGGTACCGTCTAGGAATCCCCTTCTTAAACCTAAATCAACTTTACTGGGTTCGTTCGTTAATTAAGGATTATATTATTATTTCGCGTTGTACAACGGCTTAGGATACGATAGCTTTTTAGTGTAAAAGTACGTATATTTTATGTATTGTGATTTTGAAACGCGTTTCTTTGCTTACTTGTTATACATGCGTGGTGCAGCGATTACCGTAGCGATTTGACACGTAAAGAGTACCGGGTTTGGTTCCCTGCCCATAAAATATAAATTGTTATATTTTATGTTATGGAAAAGTAGCAAACGAGCGGGTAGGCCCGATGTTGAATGTCCTCTGTAACCCAGGGACAATCACGTCCAACCTCAAACAAGGCTAAAGTCCTGTCTGATGTCGTACATAGATGCGTTGCTACTTCTGAGACCTAAGATCTTCATTTCACTTGTAAATGTAGTCGAAAATCGCACCTTTCCAACCGAAACCAAAATCGAACCATTACGGTGCATAATGAGGGCGGCGATAGAACAACTACATTTGGACCTCCCCGGTCCAAATGTAGTTGTACTATTTAAAAAATGTGTCTATACGTCCCTGATATACGATACGAGTAATCCTAGTATAAGTGTAGAAAATGTTATCAATACGAATAAATAAAATTAGAGTATCTGTTTGTAATATTAAAATAACCGCCTTTTACTAAATTGCATATCTACGAGTATGTATACATGGTACATATACAAAATAAAGTTTTTTTATAATTTTTGTCTTCAGTCTGTCTGTCTATTTGTCCCGGCTTATCTCTAGAACGACTGGACCGATTTTGACGGGACTGTACTGGCACATAGCTGACTTAATAAGGAGTAACGTTAGGACGGACGTTAACACGGACGAAGTCGCGGGTACAGCTTGTTATTATTATAATTATAGGCACTTCGTTTTTGAAATGTTAATAAACAATATCTTAATTCTTAACCGACATCTAGCAGAAGGTCTCTGTGTCTTTTCATTTGTCATGTAAATTCATAGTGATTTCTAGAATTTGTTATAATTACATCGACTCAAATTACTTTTAATGTTACATATATAATAAATCAGTAGTTTTAGTGAAATAATAAATTCCTGGTAAAAATGACACTGTCACAATGACTTGTGTTTAGAAATTACATAATTCCTTTTACATTCTCAAGAAATTTAACTTTTAGATTAGTCTCTTACTTTTTAGTCATGACGGTGATTTGCAGAAAGTAAAAAAAATACAAAAGAGTTAACAATTTTGTTATTGAATATTGTTTTCATTGATCTGTTTCAGACAGTCACATAATAATTTGTTTAAGTTAATAAAAGTCATCTTGTTGAATTGTAGTTACATTTTACTTTCTCTTTGATATTTGAAAATTTCGCTTACATTAAATTCTGTGCCTACTTTTGAATACAGTTTTAATTGAATTTAAAACCAGAGGTTTACGACATGAAACAATCTATTGTCAAGAGATTTGTTTCATAGTATCGTGTTCATCTCATTCCTTTGCTTAAATGGTTAACAAAGGTCTAAAGAACTTGTTAAAACTTCATCCCTGTAAAGGTTAAACCCGCAGGGTGCTGTAAATTTGTCCAATAAATGTAACCTTTAATAAAATAGTTAATTTCACCCTTGTCTTATTTTCTACCTATTCGTTCCTACGGTTAACAATGCAACCACAAATTAAACTCAAGCAATAGAACCTGGGTCTCCCTAGAGGATTAGTGGTGTTTTAACCTGCCATTTAGTTCGTACAGTACTTATTAAAGTAGGTGTCTGTAACCACTAAGGAGATTTGACTAGGAGTCTAGCAATATTATTATAAAAATTCTGAAGAAGTATGGCGATAACATTTGTGGTATTTCAACTTTATCGATTAATGCCTGAAGCAAAAACAGTACTGTTGGATATTTGAAACTTGTGCCTGTAGGTTTTTGAGTTTATCCGTCTGTCTGTAGCCTCCAAGCTCTTAAACGGGAAAACCGACTTTTTAAAGTTATTTTCACTGAAATTATGTTTATATTTGAAAAAACTAATACTAAAACAGCTTGGCATTCCATACCGTATCCAATATCACAACCTAACAACCTAAGTGCAACATATACCTACTATGTTTAATCCTCTTCGAGTTAGTGGAGGTACAGCTTAGTGGCGAATTCAATTAACGGATTTCAGTATTAGCTCATCGATCACACGAGAGTTGCAACTTCGATTTATAATGAAAAAATATTTGACAAGTGTCAAAAAATATGTACGTTTGACCTGTGGTATTACTATCTTCTTGGCTATTTTCTAAATAACAACTTTAAGTAACTGGTAACTACTAAAACTGCTATAAATAATCTTTTAAGCTTCCTGAACGATTATTATTAAATGAGTTGACAAGAATTGACGGCTCCTGGAATTGGCAACTAACGAAAATGTTTCTGGAAATAATAATAAAAAACTCACAAACAGCTAATTGCTCATTATTAGTAATTGAAATTGTAATTTAAAATTGGTATATTCAGTAAAAAAATTAAGCTATAGACTACCATATAAGCTTTATGTGAATTAGAGGACTTCCAAAACTTTTCAGAACGCAATTAAAAACTATCAGACAACAGATAAAGGAAATTATAATTTAATCATTAATTTTAATACGTTTTCTGGAACTTTAACCTGATATTCATAACACTATTGGACGTGAGTATACATTTACGATTGACTTCAGATAGAAATAATGTTCTATTTGAAGCGGTTACACATGAACATCGATGGTAGTTACCCCTTATTATCAAGTACTGCATGTTTCTTTGTTTCTTCTATATCAGAAAAAAATGCATTTATATTTGTTGGTCCTGATGTTTGCTAATTGTTTTTGTTGTACGAGCCCTTAATACCGAATTTAGAAACAAACTTATGCAAGGAACTAGGCAGGAACTATTGTGGTACGAACAAGCCAAACCAAATTGAAGATCCCTTTGAAGCATAGAAACGTTAATGAACGTAATTCCTTTCAATAACTAACTGTGTTCTGGGTACTTTGGTTAAGTGCAAGTATTGAACCGGTTTCGTAAGTTATTAGTTTCACGAACTAAATATAATTTATATAAATTGACCTGTTCTAGTTAAGTTTTATGTTAACTTCTTCAAGTTGATAATGGCTGCATTGCTTGCTAATTCTATTACTCTTATTTTAATAATAATTCAGTAATTGATAGTTCTGATAGTTCTGTATTATAAGCGATAAGTGTCGTTAGACATCCGTAACCGACTTTATATTGCGCATAAGCTCCACGTGAACTCAATCATAGTCTTTGTACTGCTACTTTTGAGCTAAGATGGCTGCTTTACATGTGAGTCGACAAACAAACCCCTCCATCCAAACGCAATAATTACCTGAAGTTAGAAACAGGCGCGGAGGTGGTTCCTTGTGCATCCAACTGTACAAGTACTAACTAGTAAATTCATATGATTTTTTTTCTTATGTTTACGTTTAAAAACGTTACTGTACGGTTTCTTTATGACGCGCATAGAACCGGTCATTATAACATTCTGAAACACAGATGATTCTGGGTGCGATTCTCGGCCAGGCAGGTATATAAATGGTGTTTATACCTTTTTGTCATGAGCCTGAGTGTTGTGTTGTATATCTTTAAATGTGGTCATGGGATGGTGAGACCAGTTTACGGGGAATCCTAGCGTGGGCTTTCGGAGATAGAAAACGTTACATTAAAATAAGAACAAGATGTATTTATAAGTACAGGATTATTAATAATAATATTTAGCTACGGAAAGGATATAAAAAATTACCATACCGTGGAAGTTGCGGCAAATTCTTGACAGATATTAACGAATTCTTTCAGAGCGGTGATCAATCAAACTTAAGGCACCTAAGTTCTCGCAAAGCGCTGACATTGAAAACATAAGTTGTAAAACTATTAAGTATCAAAATAAAAATTGTTGTGAAAAGCTTCTTCTCCATATGAGTTATATTATCACTGATGGGTACGTTTCTGGGTGTTTACGATGCTCGAAGACGTATTGATTATTTGAAGTTATAAATTGGATTCTGTACTTATCTATTATGATTTTGAATATGAATTGACTAATTCTCTAAAAGTAATAAAAAGTTCAAAGGTAGCGTCTAAATTCCATAAGTTTAAAATCTGTTGATTTTCCATATACCTTTTTTTCTGTCGACTAATTATAGTATTTTTTTATTACTACAATTTGTAGAAATTAATTGACATTAATAATAATTCTATATTATTAAGTAGCGCGTATAGCTTTCCAAGTATGTTTGCATCGTAAGCGACCGAGAAACTGAAGCAACTTCGGGTGTGATGTGAATTGGATGGGTAACCGATAGTGGCGTTTTTTTCATGCGTATCTCTATACATTTAGTACATTGTCAGCCTTTCCCTTAGTCCTGATCGACAGATGATAGTCGTTAAACTTTGTTGGAAGCCTTACGGACAACTTGAAAATATTCGACGGACGGGCTGGTTACTAACTTATATTTCCACCAATATGCATTGAAGTTGAATCTTAAAATATACTCCACGTCTTACCATGCCACTGGGGTAAGGAGAGACGTATGCCCGATGACGCTACGATCTTTAAAGGGTCTTCTTAGGGAACGATCATAAAAAAATCCTTACTGCGTAATCATATACAATTAAGGATTATACATTTCTATATATTACACCCTATATCAACAGTGACTGAGTATGACTTGCTGTTCGATCGAATATCTTATAAAATGGTATATACTATTTAACCGTAAAACTAAAAAATAGTTGAGTATAGTATACTTGTAGTTTATAATCACCGTAGTTTAAATTGTTCCCGCATACCATTCGCCGCTCAAAACCCTATGTAGGTAGTTATGTAACCAACGAAGTAATTACTCACGCCATTTCCTTTGTGGAAAACCAATTTGAAGATAAAGACGCTTTATTACCTTTTTTGGTAAAATATATGTCATGAACGCGTAAGTCATTAAGGTTACACTTAATGTCAACGAAACGACAAATGTAATCATAGCCTAGGTATGGATTAATTTATGTCCAATACATTTTACATCTCTATCTAGTTCTGAATTTGCTGTCAATAATTTGGAGGTCAGATATCAGAAAATTAGAATTATTACGAGCAATATTCGCCTTATAAAACTTAAGTACGAAAAATTTTACATAGTGTATGTAGAAACAAATTGAGGAAAATTATATGATAATTTGTTTCTTATGCGTGATAAGAAATGAAAACTTTTAAATGAAGTCGACTGTAAATGACGCTAAAGTTGCATCGATAATATAATCGATTTTTAACCCGTTGTGTTGCAGTTTGCATATCACTAAACAAATGTATTAAATGAAATAGTTATGACATGATATATCTCTTTAAATGTATATTTTTGTTTTGTTACAGTATCGCTGGCGAAGTATCTTCGCATTAAGTACGGGATGTCTCGTCCTGCTATACTGGAGGCTACGACTCGCTGGAACACCTACGGGATTTGCTACGGCCGATAATCCCTCGTCTCGCGACCCTTCGTTATTTACAAGAATTTACACCTTCACTTATCTCCCCATGTTCAACTTTTTTCTCCTTTTGTACCCTTTTCACTTAAGTTTCGACTGGTCCATGGATTCTATCCCTCGTATCACTTCCCTATTTGATGTTCGAAATTTCTTCTCCTTTATGTTTTATGCACTTCTCTCTAAGGTTACTTTGAGAACCCTAAAAAATGAATTAAAAAAACACCAAGAAAAAAAAGTGAAATATTACAAAAAACAAAATGGCAAGATCAAACAGAAATGGAGCAATAATTGCAAGTATTATAATAGAGTACAAGATTGCAGCGAAAGAAAAGGCATTATACCTCACAAAGAGAACGCCTCTTCGAAGAGAACTTTGTGTCCGTGCAACGGCTGTAAACATTTGCTAACTGAGGAGCACACGGGCGTGTGCCGAGCAATTAACAACAACAATACCATGTTGCACCAATCGGCTTGCGTCTGCCCAATTGCACATGGTAAATCTAGAGCGCATGTGCCCCCAAAGTATGAGTACCGTAGTCCCCAAATTGCGATCATAACATTCACGGCATTTATGGTACTGCCATTCGTGCCAGCGAGCAATTTACTGTTCTATGTTGGATTTGTGGTGGCAGAGCGCGTGTTGTATATACCAAGTGTGGGCTTTTGTTTACTCCTTGGTCTAGGAGCGGGGACATTGTCGAGAATTTGGCATAACAATGAAAAATGCCACCGATTTTTAATAATAACTCTACTGGTGTACCTCACGACTATGAGTGGTCGTACTTTAAGACGAAATCTGGATTGGCACGACGAAGAGAGTCTATTTAAAAGTGCAGTACACATAAATCCACCAAAAGGTGAGTCTAATATTTTATAAATAAAAATGTTTATGTGAAAAAGTTAATATGTTGTTAAGTAGTTTTAAATGTGGGAAAACTGTTTAAAAGTTTGGGTCTGGTTTGAAGATAAATTCACTTTTTCTATCTTAATTCACAAACGTTTTTAGTGAGCAACTTATGTGTGATGGGATTCAGGTAGGATTTGTGACCTTTTTGGAGTTGATTTCAAATTTTCATTGACGATATTTATTCCACGTTTGTTTGCTAATACGATTACATAAAAAACCTATAAAATATCTCTGAAAACGCTAATTGGCTAATTATTGAAAATAATCATACTAACTAACTGAATATCTCTATTTATATTTATATTTATAAAAAAATATTGGCTCATTTTATACAACAGATTGTGTTTAATTTATTCAATGTAGTCATAGACAATAATGTAGATTACATAGTCATTCCAACCGTGCAAAGCGTCATATAGAAATACAAAATGCACCCGAATAATAAATTTAATACCAAACTTCGTACACATGGTAATACATTATAAATATTCACAAATAATTTGAAGGCGACAAGTGGCTGAGATGTTCTTTCCAAGTCGTAAATTCCCAATTCTCCCGACTCGTCCCAGTTTCGCGAGTTCCAGTAATATTTGGAGTCGGCAGCACTGGGACACCCATTGCGAACCTTTCTCAAAAGTTTGTTCCCCTCTCGTTACGGTTCAAAACTGAGACACAATTAATTTGCTTGTGAGACAGCTACAAACTACCTGTCCACGGGGCGTTAGTTTCTCAAACTTCGTGAGAGCTGTCGCGAATCTACTGAGTAGGTGGTACTCGAGTGCTTGTAATGTATTCACTGCTTCACTCACAGTCGGACTCTTGACCTCTCTAGGACGCCATTAAACATGCATGTACTGTATCCCTAGAGAAGCCGCCCGGCCCTCTGTTCACAACGCAAACTTTGTGCAAAGAGAAAAGTTTTCGTTGATGGTTTTCGTTTTACCTCACTTCGTACACTTAATATTTGGCTTTGGTTATTGTACTCGTATGGCTAAGTTCACCTTTCAGACAAAATTCATGAATGGCGATGTTATAAACTTGAAGAGATTGTTGTTTTGGTTGTTTGTACCCCCTAAACTCTGTGTCTCCTGGACACACTATTATTTTTTGGATTTCATTGTTCTTTTATTGAAGGTTGTAGGTTACGCAACATAATTCTATGAATAAACCAGTGTCTTGACTTGGATAAAATTATGTGACACTATTAGTTACTATAAAAAGTATTTGTAACACAATATGTATTAATCCATTCAATAGCTACTCGCGTGAAACAAGCAATCAATAACGTGATGTCATAGTATTAGTGAAACAACTTGCTCCTACCTCTTCATTAATAATAAACATGACGTAGTTTCGTAATAATATAATTATTTGTCGGAGGGAAGATGAATTATTATTATCATTTTGCTTAGTCTATAATAACACTTGTATTGTGTGAATTATAATGATTATGTTATTATTGCCTATGTCGAGAAATATTCGTCATGTTTTTATTTAAATGTGGCATATCCTTCTTGTTTCGATAACTTTGCCGTTGTAACTCCTACTTCTGCCTTAAACAGCAACAAACGTTACTGTGTTCATGTTTGAAGGGTTTGCATATTCAAGAAATGACATCAAGTCTTTCAATTTCGTTCTCAGGTAAGATAATTTTATTTGTTACATATTTCCTTAGGCAACAGTAACAGTGATTTCTTAACATGACGTGGATTGAATATTTGTTTATTACATGCATATTTAGGTATGAGTATTATAGCATTTACTAAGTAAAAGAATTGAGTCGTCTTGATTTTCGAGTTTTTTTTTCTATAAATTAATACATGTTTTTGAACCAACGATGTTTTTCATAAAAAAATAATTCATAAGACGCTAACACCAGATCTGACTCACCGAATTATAAGTTTCACATCAAAAAACCATCGGAAGTATCATACGTATGGGCGTTTTTATTATCTCATAAGTAAAATTTTAAAGGTGATGATACAAGTAGTGACTAGCGTGTGCATCTATCACTATGCTAGTTCTAAGTTCGATTCATGGCTAGACAGACAAATACATGATGAATTTTGATTTTTGTTCTAAGTGTTTTTGTACTGCTCTTCAGATGTGTCCATGGCACCCTGAATGTAGGTAATTTTAGTGTAGAAAACGTTATATAATTATATTTTGCTACCACATTTATAATAAATATTATATCAAATAAATGTCCGTTGTATTTATCAACATAACGTCAATGTCTAAGAGATATAATCATTATATTGATGTCCATGTTTACGTCGTTTGTAGCAGATTAGTCGATGCATAGATATTGAAAATGTGGCTCAATCGTACTAAAATAAATAACAAGTTTAATCCTTGAATTAGTGACATTTTTTCATCGTAGTAAAAGTACAAATTTTTTTGGTTATTATAAAATATCCGATTATTCATATTTTCTGTTTTATTCGTAAAACAAACTTCCAAACGAAATATTGCAGACGTTTAACTATCTGCATAAGAATTCTATCTTGAAAACCTAATTTTGCGCGCTAGCGTAAGACAACTTGTGAAATTCCGCAGCTTCATTTTCTCTCGCATATCTTTAACAAATGTAATTTTAGTATATAGCTCATGTGAAAAAAATAGAATATTTATTAGGTACAATCATATATGTGTGGTTCGCGGATACACATTATTGGAGGCGACTATCTTAGTCCTCAAAAGTAGGAACGCATC